>JAKTYA010000210.1:0-53225 GCA_030561745.1 Metschnikowia gelsemii
GACTCTTAAAAGAGCCATGAAACAAACAATAAAAGTATCCCAGTAAGCCAAATACTATGTTAAAGTATAGCACCTTTGATGTCAAAGGCAGTTATCACATTAATCATGCTTATATCATGGGACATGTCAACAGTGGACAGATAAAGAGAAGAGATAGGGCACCTGATGTGTAGTTCAAAAACACATAAAAAATCAACGTGAGTTTTGCTTTGCTCGATGGTATCTTATTCATATACTACTAATATTAGCGAAACATGTTTGCTTTGGATGCCAATTTTCGAGTCCATTTTCCAATCACTCGTGCAGACATTGGCGCAATTATTGGCTCTCTTGGCATTGCATCACCAGACTTCGATCAATTTCTTACCTCCCCGAGCTTCCAGCCTTAAAACTTCACAAGAGCTTACAATTGCATAGAAAAAATTGAAAATCTACACTCTAGAGATATAACGCCTACTCATGAAATTCCTCTATCGTATCCAAAGCTCAACAGAATCAACGATGCTTCCCCACGTCAAATCCCGCTATGGGTGACTACGGAAGCACAGAGAAAAATAGGGGGCGTTTTTTACGGTAAAGCTAATCATTGTTGACATGTTGACCATACGCCGGTGATCACAATAACTCTATAAACGTAGTGTCAATGTATATACCACCATCCAATATTCCTCCAATGGCGGAAAGGGTCCTGCCCAGGAAGTAGGGTTCGGGCGCACCTGCATGATCCGCACAATGTCAAAAACCCGTGTCGTGCACATGGCGCGGGAACCAACTTCCATTATGAGGTACGTTGCCCCGGGACCCGATCGCTTGATATTATCTTTATGGATAACACGGTCGATGTACTATCGGGAAGGTACATGCTTATGGTCGATAATCAAAAAAGACAATAAGCGAGGTCACCCACTAATTCATTTCGTGCCAGAGTTAAGAGAGAATTCACCTGGTACATTCTGAATAGGCAATTCCCACCACGGAATTACGAGGTATGAGCACTGGTAAGCTGCACTGGTAAGCTCCGTTAGTTGCGGCCCTTAGAGTTGGAAACGCCTTACGGCGACAATTTACGAAGAATGATCTTTAACTGAGTGATTGGGATCTGCAAATATATGGTGGCACAATCACCGATTTGAAATATTGTTGATATAAGCAGTGAAATTTGATCAAGGTTAAATCAAGGAGATGAAATACCCAATAGATATGATTCCCGGTTTTGAAGTGGATTGTATTTATCGTTGAGAATTGTTTCCAATGTTACCGATGCGAGCACATGAAAAACGGAGAAAATGTTCATGAAGATCGCACAAGATGCCTGCACAGAAGCCCCGATCAAACAAACAAATTTGGACTCTCATTAAAAGACAAAGATCCGCGTGCTCGGAATATGTAGTTTTTCGCCCGCGTTGCATCTGGCTTCCCCGGAAACCTTGCGACAGATCTCAAGTGAAACACCACGCCTGCATACAGCCCGGGTCCACAGACGATCTTTAAAAACCTTAATACCTGACTAAGCCATTGACCCAATATATGTTTGCCTTTGACCACCAGGTTTGTGACTATTTGGCCTGCAGTTGATCTGGACATAACTTAACGCTGTTATGATCATGAACCTGCAAAGGGAAACGAAGAAGCGGGGGAAGTATGGCCGGCCCTGTGACCGATGTGCTGCACGCCGCATCCGGTGCTTGACATCGCAGGACTCTTCCGAATGTAATGGATGCCTCAATCTGGGCGAGAAATGTACGAGAGATCGGATCCGCAAGAAGTCGGGGCCCAAGCACGGACGTCGTACCCGCTCGCTTCCGGAGCCCTCGGCTGCTTTCGACGAGTCTGAGCCCACGTTTTTCGGTCCGGAGATCCACAACGATCGAGGCGACCAAAACCTTCATGACCCTTTCTCCGAGCAGCCTGTGCGGATTTCAGCTAAATTGGAGTTGAATCTGAAGACGTCCTCCTTGGAGCTTCCACATGGTCCGTCCACAAGTATGGCGATATCCTCGCACGGACGTCCGGTGATGGGCCAGTTCGAACCAAGGATGTTTGGTTACCACCAGAGCAGTTCACCGATTCAACATCCAGATAACCAAGCTTTTGTCCACGCACAAGCTTGTCCAGCTGTCCCGCCTCTTGGTGTGAATCACATGCAAAATTCACTGTACCCGATTTATGCACTTTATCCCAATAGGCCAGCACCCCAACATCATCCAATGAACTTTCAGCACCAATCCACCTCTTCTTCAGCCTCGCAGCACCCAGCGTATTCCGAATCTTCTACACAATCTGGAGATTTCGATCAATCAAGAAACCCGAATCAACCTCAAGGATCAGAGGATCTTAATAATATCGAAACTCCAGATGGCCACGAGGACCTTTTGTCCGCGTTCAAGCCCGCACCGTCGCCTTACGAGGCGAAATTCTCACTAGAGTGCTTATTGCTGCGTATTAGAATCTACCAAACGTGGTTCTATGGTTACTGGCCCGTTCTCCGGTTATGCAATTTGATTCAAAAGATCCTGAATGGAGCTCACAATACCACAGGAGAAAACCGCATTATACTCAATGATAAAAATGCCATGTCGTACGCCCTTTGCTGTGCAGTATGTGCTGCTATCACCACACAACTCTCCTTCGTCTCCCCCGAAACTGTCGAGATAGATATAAGCCATGTCTCAAACGAAGAGTACGCCGCGGAGGCCACACGGGTGCGTAATCTTTTTGATTATACTGATAAAATTGAAGTTGATACTCTCTTGTCTTCATTCTTTCTTTATGCGCACTATACCAATCAAAAGGGGAAGATTCAACAGGCAAAACTATATTTGCGTGAAGCAATATCCATGGCTCAGATTCTAGGATTCCATGAACAGAGCCAGTATCGAGACAAGTCCCGCACTGAAGTACATCGATGGCGAAAGATTTACTATACATTATTGGTCACTGAGAGGTATGTATGTTTCGAAGAAGGGTTACCTGTAATTCTCGATCCATGCATCGAGTTCCCCGTCTTGGCCGACGAAGAGTACCCGGATCTACTAATTGGATTTACACAGCTCATCCGAATATTCTCTGTTCCCAGCAAGGAGTTTTTCTTTGAGATGAACCAGAACAGACACGAGAACATCAGTGAGGAAAGGCCTCTTGATGAAAAAAGACAATGGATTCTTGCCGTCCAAGAACGATTGGGAACACCCCAAAACGTACCGAAAAATGCCTCCAACCCTCAAAAACTCAATGTTTTGTTATCCAAAGCATGGATTCGTGCTATAGCTTGCCACATCACATGGAACAACGGAATGCTTCGTCCTCTGCAAAATACTCATGACTATTTTGGATTCGACTTTCCTCTATTGAACGCCAGAGAGTTTTTAATGGAATCATCTTACTTACCAGATATGGCATTTGAAGCAAACGGTCCAGGAATCTGTGTCAAATTGCTAGAAATGGCAAGTTCATTGTCATTTACCGTGCAGCAAAGCCTGGAACATTTATTGGGCCTCACGGTATTAGAATCCCTCTTTGGTCTAGTAAACAAATTCAAAAACGACGTGACTTTGCCCGTCAAAGTTTACCAAGGGATAGCCAATATGATCGCAAGACACAAACTCAAGGTTGTACCTAGATTAATTGAAAATTATGAGCATGAATATATGCCCCAAGGATATCAAACAGGAACCATTGAAGAGCTTTTAGAGGACGAGATTCCCGAAACCGCCAACGATGACCTAAAAGACGAGTATTCTCAAATGGGAGCCTGCTCTTTTCCCAGGCAAAATGCAGATCAGGGAATGGAAATGTTGACATCTGTATCGAGCTTTTTGGACATGCGGTTTCCCCAAATCGAGGAGAATCCTCCAAATGCAAGCTAGAACTTGCTTTGCCAATACGGGAATTTGTGTTTCTGTTCCACTGGTAAAATTTATTTCGCAATCATTCAGCTTAATCTGACATATGCTAAGTTAGGAACTCGAGGTCTAAAGCGTGTATAATCAAAATATCAGGGCCCTATGGTTGTGACTGTTGGATGAAGCCTAATACCCTTAATTCATACCGTAATCCTATTCTATGGATATAATGGCTTTAGCAATTTTGTTTAAAAAAAGATAGGAGGTATGCAATGGCCTTCCTATAAAATTCTTATACGTTATCAAGAAATCGCTTGGCTAAGATAATTGTCCCTGTATAAACTAGACGCCAAGAATACCTATGAAACTTGAACAATAGTGAACATGTGAAAGAGGAATGGCGAGATCTGGAACAGTTACTTAGTCAAAGTTACACACCCTCTGTCAACCTAAATTCATTTTCACTAATCAATCCCAGGTCCATGGAAGGAAAAAAGTTTTACAATGTTGAGTTGAAGTCCCCACAAGCTGTTTTCAATAATAAGGCAGTCAACGACTCGGAAAGCTCATGCGGGAGCCTGCCCCTTCTGGGGAATTGGTTGAAAATACTTTTGGGGTTATGGGAAAGGAAAGATGTGTCTTGCTAAATTTGGAATGCGCACAATAGAACATACTCTCTTGATATCTGCGGAACTATATGAGCCAAGGAATTTCTTCACATATAACATAGGCTCTAAGGCATTGTTAGTAGAATTCCAGTGTACTTAGGTCCACAACATCCACATATAAAGAAGACATGGCGATATTAAACTGCACAAAAAGTGGTTGACGAAATGAGGGGAGCACGCCAAGCTCGTGGTCTTGGAAGTGGCGCTGTATTGCAGAATAACAGCACAAACCCACAAAGCACGGTCTTCAAAACGCGGTTGTTTCCGAAACATTTCTACAATTTGCATGCCGAGAGAAATCTTCCGAAACTCGTCTCGCTTGACCACGTCCACCTCAATCTCCTGAAATGGAAAGTTCACGCGTGCCGCTATGCTCGGGCGGTTGGCTGCGAAGATCCATGCACGAATACTTACTTGAAACCCAACAATGCCCCTATCTCCTAAAATAAAAAAGCCTAGGTTGGTTCAGGAACCTCGACGATTGATTCTCATAAGGTCAATTATTGAGATGCTCTGTGTTAGACCCATAGACACTTAGCCAAAGAGCTCAAAAAATCGATCACGAAGTTCCGAGGGGAAAACTCACCTAAGGTGCGACACTCGCTTAGGACAGAAATTCATTTAAAGTCACTCGCTCCATACAGATTCCTGTAGGTGAATGAATAATGAAGCCGCGCAAAACTGTTTCTAGTTTCAACATCTCATTTTACCTAGGAATATTCACCAGGAATCTTGGTTGTTTATTGAGTCCTTGCTTGAGTTAAGTGCGGGGCAGAAAGTGACTTGGATACTTCGAGCTCACCACGGAGTTGGCAGTCTGTTTCCTTCTTAACAGTGCCCTGAAAAACTCGCAAAGATTAATTTGATAAAACCCTAAATTGAAAATTTGCAGATTTCCGAAGCGTGGGGAAGAAAGTTTTGGAGGTTTCGGGAGCCCGCTTAAAGCGTCGTAAAAGAAACATGCACGCCTTGCATATCGAGTGGGGTGAAGCAGTAAAAGTTTTGTGGGGCGATCTCGAAAGCCGCGTCATGATGTTGAGGTCAATAATGAAAGACCTTCAGACAGACAATACAATCCTGTGGTGTGAAAAGAGTCATGCAAATCTTTTTGCTGCCTTACAAATATTGCATGTGATCGTCTACATGATTTTCTCAATTATACTCAGGCGAGATGACTCTAACAATAGACTTAAACCATTGAAAAATATGCGTCGCGGCATTGTCATGCATGTACGGCATACAGGCAGGCTTGTTCGTGGGGTCAAGCAGACCTGGATCTTCTCCGAATGAACGGAGATGGAATCAAACGCAACCTGAATGCACCTTGTCGGGCCGTTCACAGCGTCATGGCGCTTTCCAGTCATCTTATTATTATTTTTGGTAGCCTCTGTAGGAAACTTATATATAGCCATGCCGTAATCCTGAATATCTTCAGATATTTTACACATACATTTACATTCTACGATTAACAAACAGTTACCACAATGTCTGACATTAAGCCAAATAAGCAGTCAGAGTTGTTTGAAACAACAAAGATTGATACGAACTCTAACGATTCTTTAAATGCCGAAGCACAGGACTATATTGCTAAGTTCTTAGATATCTCTCAGAATGCAAAGGAAAATGACCGGCAAGATAAAACCATGTCGTTGAAGGATGGGTTGAAGACTTTCCCCAAGGCTGCCATGTGGTCGATCATTTTATCCACAGCAATTGTCATGGAAGGTTATGATATCAATCTTCTCAATTCTTTCTATAGTTTCCCCGACTTCGTGCAGAAATTCGGTGAATATTACCCCGACAAGGGTGTTTATGAGGTACCTGCAAAGTGGCAAACTGCCTTGTCAATGGCAGTCAACGTTGGAGAAATTATTGGCTTATTTATTGCGGGTATAGTATCTGATCGTATCGGGTATCGCAAAACATTGATCGGCGCTCTAATGATGGTGGTATGTTTCATTTTCATTGTATTCTTTGCTCCAAGTGTACAGGTATTACTTGTTGGAGAGATTTTATTGGGTTTACCTTGGGGAGCTTTCCAGACCTTGACTGTATCATATGCTTCAGAAGTATGTCCTACTGTGTTGAGATTGTACTTGACTACTTATGTGAATGCTTGTTGGGTCATTGGCCAGTTGATCTCTTCTTGTATCTTGAAAGGTATGCTTAGTTCGACAATGAAAGATTCCTACAAAGTTCCTTTTGCCTTGCAATGGTTTTGGCCCGTCCCAATTGCAATTGGTGTCTACCTTGCACCCGAGTCCCCATGGTGGTTGATGAAAGTTGGAAGGCCGGCCGAGGCGAAAAAGTCTCTTATGAGATTGTTGAGCGAGAACGAGAACACTCCAAACAAAGAAATTTTGGCCAATGCTATGGTCGACAAGATGCTGATGACAATCAAGGAAGAAGCTGCAGTTCAAGAAGGCACTTCGTACTGGGACGCATTTAAGCCTAAGAATTTCAGAAGAACCAGGGTCACATGTATCACCTGGCTAGTACAGAACATCACGGGATCGGCGTTCATGGGCTACTCTACATACTTCTATGTGAATGCTGGTTTGTCGCGGTCTAATTCGTTCACCTTCTCCATCGTGCAATACGTTTTGGGGCTTGTGGGAACAGTAGGATCATGGTTTCTCTCTCAGAGATTGGGCAGGTTCGATATTTTCTTTGGTGGTCTTGTTGCCCAGGCGATCATTTTGTTGATCACGGGGTGTCTTGGAACCGTAAAGTCTCAGGGTGCTTCCTGGGGTGTAGGATCTTTGCTTTTGGTGTTCACATTTGTCTACGATATGTCCGTGGGTCCTATCTGTTACTGTTTGGTGACTGAACTTCCTTCGACACAGTTGAGAACAAAGACAGTCATTTTGTCGAGAAATCTCTATAATCTTTCTGGGATTGTGATTTCCATCATTATGCCTTATATGTTGAATCCAACTGCGTGGAATTGGGGTGCAAAGACAGGATTCTTCTGGGGTGGTCTTGCTGCCCTTTCGTGTGTTTGGTGTTGGTTTGAGTTGCCCGAGACCAAAAATAGAACATTTGCCGAAATGGACATGTTATTTAGTCAAGGTATTCCCGCCAGAAAGTTCAAGTCTTCTCAAGTGGAGGTTTTTGACGTTGGTCATATGATGGAGAAGATCGGGGAGGATGGAATCCGTGATGTTGTCGAAGATAAGAAGGAAGAGCTTGCCCACGTTGAACGTGTTTAATCTTTTGTAAAGTCATAGACAATACTCACGGAAGTATTTCAATTCTGAATATTTATATATGTGTTTATTTAAAAGACGCTCAGAGCGTATTGACCATTTTTGCGCATTTAATTGTAAACGGGGTTCAAGGTTTTACGCGATGATTACACATGACAATTCATTAAAAGTAGGAATATGGACGATTCTTATGGAAACGATGCAAAAAAGACACGATTATGCATTTTCCCCTTCATCCTCGATATCGGTCTCAAGGTCGCATATCGACCGACAGTTTGGACAGTAAAATTGGGGGTATCTCTTGATGATGATTGGGCGAATGCATTTGTAGTGCCAAGAATGTGAGCACGGGCTAATGAATAACGCTTGACACGGCTCTAGTTTTAATAGACATATCGCACACTCCGAAAACTCCTCGCCATTCTCTTTTGTCGACTCGATTCCTAGATTCTTCAACTTCTTATGAATGTCCAAGTCAAACCTGTTCACTTTTCTTTGCCAGCTTCGATTGAACTCACATCTCATCTTGACACATCTGTAGACTTCTTCCGCGCCTCCTCGATAGTCCAAACCTAGCTGCACGACATCACCATCCATGAGCGGCCATAAAGTCAGCTCCTGAGAAGCCTGAGACAACCTTATGTTATTGAGAAAAGTGCCGGAAGAAGACTTACAGTCCTTCAAAAACCACAGACCTTCTTCGTTACATTGAAATAAAGCATGCGTCCTGGAGACAACCTTCGATTTGAAAACAATTCTCGAAGACGAGCCTTGAGGAGCATGGGCAGCACTCTTATGCTTTTCTGTATACCGTCCAATAGATATGGGCTGCTTTGGTTCGATGCGACGAATAATAGGAGAGAAATACAAACCGGTGTTTGAAGATGAGTGGTCGATGATTGGCGTCAAACGAACAGAAAATGAACCATCTTTATCCCTACTGTTATCCGTTGGCTCCTTTTCTGTTGCCGACGCCGAGGCGGACTGCTCGTTTTCGGTGATGCATGTGATGTCAGAAGCCTCTACTGTGGTGTTTTCACGGGAAATAAGAGACGGATCGATGGTCTGGGTGCTGGCGGCCGCGGCGGGTCTGGGCCTCGAAGCCAAATTCCCCATAACAAGCGTACTCTCGGCATTCAGCTCAGTTCCCGCGATATTGCTGAGGTTTGCAAGGGTGGGGCTATTGGACATAAATTGATGTGGCAGTGAATCGGACGGAGGACTCGGGACATGTGTATGAGACGAGCCCCTGATTGTATTGGATATGGAGCTCAAGAAACCCAAGCCGAAAGATGGTCTACGTGTGACAGGCAGAGCCGTAGCCGCGCGGGTTTGCGACGTGGAGGGCAGGATCGCCGGACGCGCCTGATCGGCACTAGCCTGACGAGGAAGGTTGCTGGGTTGTGGGGCCAGTCTCGCGTTGGAGACAAGGAAGCTTTGTCTGGGTTCTTCCGGTTGTATGGAGGTGGGTCCGGGCGCCACAGACGGGGTTTCCTCGTCCCGAAAGTCGCTCAGGGGTTCCGAGTCCGCCCCACTGTCTGCATTTGAGGTTCCTCCGTGGGCCGGTGAACTTGTGAAAGAATTATTGGCGGAGCTTGATGGAGAGATAGCGGACGGTTTGGTAGCCGCCGAGCTGCCTCGAAACGGTTCGGAGGCACGTTGTGCGAGACTCTGTTCTTCAGACATGTGTTGTGTTGTTGATGGTGGGGAGAGTGAGAATATCACAAATGAAATAAGACAGTGCTTGTTGCGCTATAAATGCTGGGCGAGAAAATAGACTGACAAGAAAATACCACAGATCAAGGGATATTTATAAGCGAGCCCACAATGTCAGGACACCTATGAAGAAAAAGAGGTGAAGCTCTAGGGATGTAAATAAAGAAGTGTTGCCTCTTTGCGTGAAGCCAGGACAGGTGTACAGGCTTAGTGGGGCAGGAAAAAAAAGGAAAAAAATCAGTTAAGCAGAGCGCTCCACAGTTCGGACAAAATGTGGGCCAAGCCTCGAGAGGAGTTTTTTTACGGGGTGTATTTTATTACAGTATACTGCCACCTATCGTGCCAGCTATACTAACACCTATACTGCCACCCATCCTATCAACTTTTTTATCTCCTATACTGTCACCTATCCTGCCAATTATACTGCCACCGACTCTGTCACCTATACTGTCACCTATACTGCCACCTATATTTACACTTCACTACAAAAGCGGGGAGGAGAAAATTCTGGACTGAATTTATTTTAGTGGTTAGTGGGTTAGTCGTAAGTGTATTGCATGAGAAGTAGTGCTAGAGTGTAGAGAGGCGTTAACTATGGAACACTGGTCTCAGTACTGAGCCTACTGAGTGAGGCTACGGAGCACGATACGGAGATGGTTGTTCAAGAGAGGAGGAGTCATTGCATCTTTTTAGGGCGCGACTCGATCCGACTCTGGACCCGGTGTGCGAAGGGGATGGCTGACCGTGACCAGGTCCTTGAACTAATTTACCCAAGATAACTCGAACTCAACGGTATTGGACTCTACGGTATTGGCATTTATGATGTTGTCACGAGTCACGTAAATAAAGTTCATTAAACCACGTAATTAAGCTACTGAATACCACGTAAAGAAAGTACAGTCTACCACGTACGCCCTTGGCTGTAAGCCCAATTCAGGGCGGACGTTTACGGCGTGACACGGTTCGCGCGTGATCTAATCTCTGACTTTCATTTACTGTCCTTATCTTTCATGTAAGCTGGGTCGACTATCAAACTTGCAATTACTTCACTGGTGGTCAGTCTTTTCTTTCTGAGACTTGCTCTTGCGTAATTTTAAAGCAGCGTCACCATGACTCACACTTATTCTTTTACGGATTTCATGGTCTACAGTGAATTTGAGGTGGCTGGCATTTGTTCATTTCGAGGGCTGAGATTCTTTGGCGTGGTTTCAGATAAGCTCGGTGCAGGGCCTCAGGGCCGGTGGGCAGGCTGCTGGTAGGATCCATCCTCTGAGCCAGCTTGCTCCAGCGAAGATATCGACCAAATACAAGCACAAATAAAATTGGTACTACTGTATTGAAATTGATCATCAAAATAACTTGTGTTCGAAAAGAGAGACTATTCATCGAAGTATTTGTATACATCACATTCACACGATGCCTTGCTTCATTATTATCATTTTCCTCAATCTTACACAACCTAATACAATCCAATAGCCCCAAAAAGCGCTTCGCATCTTGTAGAAAGATACCTAATTCTCTTCACTTTTATTCATGTAGTTTGTTTTCTCGCTGACCAACCGAAGTAATAATTGCTGCAAATTATCTCTTCCCTTTGGACTTTCCCAAATGAAATGACCCGAATTTTCGGCCACCACCCACTCGAGCGACTTACCGCTAATCTTAGTCAATTCTCTTTGCCACTTGCCCCAGTTAAGTGACTTTTTGATCATGAATTCAGACAGAATTACCGACAAGGGGATACTACTGACGTCAGCCGTATGCACTTCATTGTATGACAATATGGAAGCGGTGATTTGCTCCTGTAATCTTGCCCGTAAGTATTTTGGGCTGTGGACCATATCAACCCCAAATATTCTACTCTTGGACAGATAACTTCTGGGGTGGAAAAACCAGTGCACGTTTTTCACAAGTCCCAAGGGCGACACAATACCTCTGAGCCACAACTTAAACCCTTGCCAGGAATCCATCAAATCTAATATATTTCTGAATGTCTTTCTCTTCTCGTTCTTCTTGTTGGGACCACTGAATGGCCAATGGGTGAGTAAGTCCTCATGCCAGCTGTCCACCAAAAGCATCGAATGCATCTGTCCAGCATTTCTCAGGGAAAATACCCTGGAGTAAAGTCCACCAACATCGAAGCCTACTGCACTAAATGGGCCTTCGATTCCTTCCTTCTTCAAGGCCTCCATGAGATATTCCACAACTATGCCGACGGATATCGGCGAGGGCGCACTATCTGAAAAAGCATAGCCAGGTCTGTCCCAAACACAAAATCTTTCAATCTTATTCATGTGATAAAGTTCTTGGATCCACTCTGAAAATTGCTCGGAAGATGTGTGCTGGCCACCTTCTACAAGAACAATGGGCTGTTTGGGCTCCGAAGGATCGGTTGGTTTGGAGTCCGTGGTCTTGTTTGATCCAGGGCTTACATCGCCAAAGCAAGCCAAGTGAACCTTGAACTGATCTTCGTTGATGGATATCATTTTACCCCACGGCTTTTCATGGGTATCGAAAGCCTGAAGCCATAGGGAAAAACTGATGTTCAAAATGACCAAAAGCAACAAGAATTTGACGAAGATCTTGATTCCCGTGATGAGAATCTCAAACAACGACTTTCGTTTTTCGATTCTGCCCGTGTACCTTATTTCCTGTTGTGCCTTCCCTTGTTCGACCCAGAAATCTGCAAAACAGTTCAAAAGAAGGTTTCCCAAAACCCAGAGCATGAGCATATTTCCAAAAAGCCCGAGACCATCACGCAATTCTGGAACAGATACCGCGATAATCACATCCAAAGCTACCAAGCCGCAGCTAATATACCCCAAGATTCGTTCATAGTAGGCAGGCACACCAAAACACCAGAGGGTCACGGAGCCAGTAAGAACGCAGAATATGACAAGGTCAAGTTCCAAAAAGGATTTATCTCGGGGATTGATGCCCGGGATGGATATGAAGTCCGACACCAAAACCAATAAGAAAAGCGCACAATTGAAGATCAACACCGCCATGAGAATCGATCTAAGAAGCTTGATCCGCTTCAAGTTGAGCGGCGACACTCGAGGATCATCGGGGTCCAAGAAGTTGTCATTGTTTTCAAGCAATGGCTGGCGTTCAGAATACACTCTTTTTTGTTGCTTGGGGGGTATGTCACCAGTTTCCGGGTCCGGAGTGACTTCTCGGGGAGAAACCGCCGGCTCGATTTCGGAAGAGCCCACCATGTTTATCATACGAAAAGCAAATTATGGGGGCTAGAAAATGCGTTTTTTCTCTTCCAAAAAACTATGGACAAAGAAAGAATGAATTAACCATTTGTGTTATTAGAGATTAGCATGCACGGCAATGCTCCATGCTGCAGCGAAAACAGCAACCCACAAGAACAAAGTGCGAGGAATTACGAGCAGCGCCAGAATTTCCCCGAATCAGGGTTGGCGGTGACGGAAGAATCCACGCATGACTTATCTACAGTAGGATGGTGGGCGAGAAAAGTGGTAATTGAAATTATGAAGGAAGGGGGGTTTTCCGGTATCGTTTTACAAATGCTCGAGAGGGCTATCACGTATTGAAATTATAGAAGCATAGAAATCAATGACATGCCAAGGTCAAATTCTAATGGTGGTCGACCTTCGGAGTCTGACCAACCTCAAATTCTGAGGCTCAGGCCTCAGGGCTCAGGGCTAAGGGCCTGGCTGAACTTCTTGCTATGAGTTTGTTTAAGATTTTAGTCATGCTCACCTTGCCATCTGCCCATAAAAAATTTAAAGCTTTTGAATTTGATTCTTTCAGCCATATAAAAACTTGAAATTGAAACCTCAAAAGCCCATCGATTGATTCAAAATGCACTGGCTAGTCTAAATTGGCTCTTGCCTTTGAAATAAATTCTTCACTTGAATCGAGAAGAGAATGACTTTGCTCCAGATGCGACAGATGAGACTGAGACCTTTTTTCTCAGCTCGCACAGCGCACGGAAGATCGCCCCAAGCATAAGCTCGAGCAAGATTTACAGTATTGTGAATGTCACACATGAGTATCACTTTATTTGTATTACGTTACAGAATTCTTACTTGGCGAGTTATTTGGCGAGGATTAGCGGAAAACATTGTCCACTGATTCTCTATTCTCAGCAGAATTTCAATTTAGTTTAACCAATTGTAATGCCCATGGAGATTCGGAGATGCTGATTTATTGGCAGCCCTCAGGCCCAGCCCAAAAAAACAGACCCATGTGCCAGAAGCTTGTCGCGCGTGGCCGCCTGAGGCCCTATGCCATGTGTAGTAGGAGTACCAATCGCGAGTCTTCCTTGACTCCACAGCTGACCCGAGAAGTGTCTGTTTGACTTATTAACCTGTTGGATAAGACGAGCCAAATCACCAAAAAAAAAAGACTTAACGTGCAGAAGCATAAAATTCCTCAGATAAAAAACATACAAATTCAGATTTTCAAAACCACCACTTTGTTACACTATTGAAACTGGCAAGACCATGTCTGTTATAACCATCCCTAGCTTCAGCGAAGAGAAAGGCGTGACGTACTTCAACATTAATGTGCGCTTGCCCCTACGAACGATCGAAGTATCGAAACGATACTCGGACTTTGTCGCCCTCCTCAACTTACTATGTGTCGAGTTGGGCATATCACCGTCGGACTTCCCGTACCTCCTCCCACCCAAGAGTGGATTGTTTGCCAATAAGCAAAAAGTTGCAGCAGAGAGGAAAGTACTTCTTGCACAGTTCTTGACCCATTTGATCAAAGACCGCGATGTTCAAAACTTAGCAATTGTCCATGAATTTCTTCGCCTACCTCGGAATTTCAAATTCACCCTGGATTACTTTAAAGATGATCCCGAGCTAGCAAACCCAGATGAAAAATTTCTTATCATCGATGACCCGGCACATATCGGGAAAACGCAATGGCTCACATACTTGAAAAACGTACGAGCCCTTGTCGAAAGTCTAGATCCAAGCACCGCTCTAGCTGCAAAATTGGCCAATCGAGACAAGACCACGACATACATTCGTCCAAACATCGAAAAGCTCACAGAAGCACTTCAGTTCTTGGCACAGAAAGGCGAAATAGCTTCTCTGGAACTTAAGCAAAGAACATCGATGTTATCATCAATACAGTCTCAAATGGACTCTGTCATAACCAAACCGAGATCGGGGTCCACTAAAGATAAGACTGTCAAATTATCCAAACGGGTGTTTTATCAGACATCTGATCCGCCCAAAGAAACAACGGAAACCAAAGGTTTATCTAACAAAGCACTTATCCAACAACAGCAACAAGTCCATCTCGATCAAGATAAAGATTTGGAACAGCTTCGAAAAATCATAGCTCGGCAGAGAGAAATCGGAGAGACAATCAACAAAGAGGTAGAAGAACAACTGGAGCTACTTGATTCGTTTTCTAACGAGGTGGAGGTTTCGGGAGAGAAGCTCAGTTCTGCAAGAGGAAGAGTGAAGAAGATAACTTAAATGAATCGAGAGAAATCATGTCTGTGAGTCTTTGTATGAAAGGAAGCATTCTAGTCAACCCCCGAAGGGCTTTGTCTTTCTGTCTTTGACAATGTGAAAGTAGGGGTCAATTGAACCTGGTGATACACTTAATGCCTTCCTGACATTCATATTAAGTTCATGGGCCATTGAAACATTTCAACAATCATGAAATACTGCATTTTAGCAGAACTTGATTTCTGCCAAATCAACAAACTCAAAATATACCCATAGCTATTTGGAAATCATGCAGCTTACATGCAGGTACATGCTTTAACTATGGGCGGTGGCACAAAATATGTCGCCACAAAATATGTCTGATGGCGATATAGAATGGTCATGTAGAGGCCGCGCAGCGGTGGTTTTTACAGTTTGTTAGACTAATCTAAGAAAACTAAGCGATGTCTGCATATAACACAAGGCCACGAATTGGTCATGGCTGCAACCTTTCACCCTTAGAGAGGATCTATGAACAATCACAGGATTAACAAGATATCCGAAAGTGAGTGGCAGTCAAAACTACAGGATTTTTTGACCGTCAAGATTGGGCATTGTGTGTATGTGATCTATGGGTTAAGAAAAGATTGCAGGGGAGCTCATGATTCTTCTATCTTATTAGGGCGCGAAGAGGCCGCGAGCGGGCCAGCAGAACCGGGTAACCGCATTTCGCCATATAAAGAGAAAAAAACAGAGGTCGTGGGAGTTTCCTATGAATCACACGCTGAAGAAAATACCTTGATAGAAGTGTGAAGGAAAAGATCTCTTTGATAATTGTATGTCTACACGATTTTCAATCGCAGTAAGAAGATGAAAACACTTCGCCTTTATCGAAAATTCATGAGAATTCAAAAAGTTTACACCAAGATCTACGCTGATACACTGCTCTCCATTACAATTCGGAACACAATAACTAACTCCATCCAGACTAATGACCCATGATTCTATTAAGCTATCCACCTCTTAGATTTTTTACTCTTATCTGAATCACTCGTACAATTCTGGGTATTCTCTCTTTAGGATTTTCCCCCACTTACTAATACCCTCTTCTATTTGCTCGGTCGTAAGAAATGCTACACATAGCCGTGCACAATTTCTCCAGCCCTGGCAGTCTCCCAGAACCTCAAAATATGAGCCTTCTGGAATCACCACCTGGTATTCCTTGCTGAGCATCTCTAGTGTCTTCGCCACGTCCACGTTTGGGGCAGTTATACTACACCATATAAAGTATCCGCCCTGGCCGCCTTGATTTTGGAAGTATTTCGGAGGGAGATGCTTGGATAATGCAGTAGAAAGAGCCTTGGCTCGGGCCTTGAATGTTGAGACCAATCTCAATATACAACGGTCCAACACACCAGATTCGATCATGTCCTGGACAACAAAGGTGCTTAACTGCGACGGAGTCCCGCCCGATTTGTTGGCCCCCGTTGTCGCCAATTGCTGCGCCAAATAGGACGTGGCAGTCTCTTGCCATCCCGTTCGTAAACCGGCGGCTATGAGTTTCGAGAACGAGGCGTTTGAAACCGTGTTCCCATATATCCATCCACTTGGCAAAGTATCTTCATCGATGTGATTGAGCTTCGGAATCTTTGGCACGCCAATATCGTAGCCAAGAAAGTCATAGACGTCGTCACTAATGAGTAAGACGTCGTGCTTGCGGGCGATTTCGAGTAATTTGCGTCTTGTGTTAGTCGAATAAGATAAACCCCCTGGGTTCGAGAATGTAGGAACCAAGTACATTGCGTACCTGTAAAACTTTCTCAGACCTCTTTGTGTTGGGTCTTGTACAATATTGATCTCTTGGGTCGTTACAGGACGTAGTCCATATTTGACATTGAGGGCCTCCAACTTCTTTTCAAACCCCGCAAGATCAATCTCATACTCACCGCCTGGAGTTTCTACAATAGCGGACATATCACCCTCGAAGCCAGCGTCAATGAATGCGTAATTGATGAGAAAATACGCGGGCGAGACCAAGAAGACATGTTTGGTAATATCGGGCCGGGTGCATGCCAACAAGATATTAGCTGCGCCATAAGAGGCTCCCGCAGTCAAATTCACCAGTTCTGGATTTGCAGTCTTACGGCCAAATTTGGCGTTGCTCCATTCGATGATGGATTTTCTGATCTCGAGGTTTCCTGGATCAGTGCCGTATTCAAGTGGATATCGATTATTTGGATCTCCTTGCAAATGGGACAAGTTCTTCTGCAAGAGTACTCGACTGTACGCCTCCGATAATTCTTTATTCGGAAGAAGATCAAGTGTCGGATGTCCTTTGAAAAAGTTTATGGGTCCAGTCATATTTTTTCCGGGTTGTGGACAAAAGATCAGAGAGATTATGGCCTAGATCTTCCCAGTTGATCTTTATAAAGGGTTCTCACGAATCAACGGAATCAGTACAGCGCTGAATTCGCGCACGTCAAATTCCGTGCGTCTACAGACCCGATTCGTGCCTTATCAAGAGTCCACACCAAAGTCCATACCCAAAGTCCATGTATTTGCACCATGCGCATATTACAATGGATCTAGGTTCAAGAAATTGTTATCATGCATCACGATTCGAATTTCAGAAACGTGGCCTCGAATTCCAAGAGTGCGTCTAGTTGAAACTTTACAGTGAAACCGTTTCTCTTAGGGCGATCAACAATTGCGAGTGCAGTGCGGAGCGGTGTTATTTTCCATTTGAGGCATACTATCTACAATATTTAATCCTATGTTTAATTTTTGCCGCCATGGATTCTCCCTAGCTGGAAACCTCCGAAACAAGTTCTAAGAAATATCGCCAGGTAGCGGGGACTACATATGTTTTTGCAGAGCTTTTCACATGCTTCCTATAATCTTCACACCTTATGTTTTTGCTAGCGGAGACTCAATACGAGAAGAGATCTCATATAGCTTCTCCCTAATGGGTCAACTTGCTCAATTAGCTCAATTAGCTCAATTAGCTCAATTAGCTCAATTAGCTTATTTATAAATATAGTACCAATCTCAGGAATCAGAAGAATGTTTCGCATTGTTTGAGGATTCAATTTGATCGATTTCTGTGGAAAATACTTGAGCCTGTTAAGTAATGTCTATAAATATGAGTACGCAATAATTTCAAAACCAACTTCTTTTTTCCACCATAAATTACAGCATGATAATTGATGTTTCTCACATTTATAAAGTATCATTCTTGACTTTTTCTAAAATTTAAGCACATTAAAGCTTTAGTATACAATTTCTACCCTGAAGCCTTAACAGCTGGGGTGGAATAGAAGTTAATACGTGGGTCTTTATCGAGAGATGTGGATAAATTCTATTTGAGAAAATATTTGAGCGCATGTATATCTATCCAAGTTATCGAGTCTTACTGTAGTTAGTTTAACAAATTGCCCTGAGGTGAGTCACAGCCTCCTAACGCTGCAAATGCAAGAGCACGCGCGGCCAGTTTCTGAAGTGTGCTCGCTGTGGTTCATCTACAATGCTAGTGTGAAATAAATTTGGGACTTGAAACATTACGAGATGTTTCTTCTTTTCAATCATTAGAGAAAGTCGATCATTTTTCTGGCGCAAATTTCCTCCAAAACCCACTCTTCGGTATTCTGGATGTACATTCTCGATGTACTGGACTCCAGGTATTTATAGTATGTATTGGTTGACACGCACTGCAATATCGTACAGCCTTTTTCTATGAACGCTGCCTAAGACCAATTTTGCAATTCGAAGATGGTCTGGACGAATAGAGAAGAATAAATTCTTATCAGCAAACCCGAGACGAAAGAATGGGCCATATTTGAGCAGTCAGGCATTCTTCTAAACGACTGCAAAACACTAAGAGCTTGGTGTACGGGTCTCCCGCTGCCCAATAACCGTTGCTCAAAAAGTTTTACCTATCACAAGTCGCTTGTTGAATCTCCACATAAAACACCTAATAATGCCTTCTGCCTCCGGATTCATTCTCAGTACTCTTCTTGGCCTTGGTGCTAGAAGATTACAGATCCAGATTGTTGGCAGGCCCACAGTTACGTCATGGAACTCGGTCCAAGGCTACGCACTTTCCGTATCTGCTTTCACTACCGGATACTTGATTTGTGACCACTTTGTTGAAAGAAACAGACAATTATTGAAAAGAAGGTTGGCTCAATTACGTGAGCAAAGAGCACAGGTCGATGCATTCCACGAGTTTGACTTGGACGCGGAGCATAGACTCACTGCACAAATGAGAACATCGAGATTCTTCGACTTGTTTGAGAAGTTGGGACAGGCTTACAAGTGAGTTTTCGCAGGCATCGTGTATATCTAGAATTGGCATATTTAAGAAATAAAAAAATAGCAGGATTCGGGGATGCGTAGGTTGCACGAACCACGTTTAGTTGTAGAGATGATGTCTAATTAATGATGGTTGATTAGTGATGCTTAATTGGTGTCAAAAGTGACAATAATCTTCAAATCTTACATAAGCTTGTGGTCGCAAACTCTATTATTACCGGCCTTCTTATTACAAACCGCCTGGACCGTTACCGTTGTCTGCATCATTTCCACCATCTTCGGCCTCTTCAGCTTCGTCATTAATATTTGCTTCACCAATAACTTCTTCGTCATCCTCACCGTCGGTCCCACTTTCAACGTCACTATCGTATTCCTCGTCAACCTCGCTTCCACTCCCGCTCTCGTCCTCCTCTACTGCGCCAGTGTAAGTGCCGTCCTCCTCCTCATCATCACTTTCAGCGGGCTCTCCACTGACCAAGTCAGCCAAGTTGGAGACGTCGTTGGATTCGTTAGCATCACTTCTGTTCTCTGTCCGCTTTTCCCTATGTTTCTCATCGAACGAGTTATCCTCGATGTTCATTCGCTTGACAAATTCATCGATGGCCTGGAAAGCTTTCTGGTCAATCATGCCAAATTCATGAGACTCCTCTTTACCTTCTTTGTTGACCAAAGTTACCAACATACTAAATGTGAAGCGCGTGATGTTGCTGTAGGAAACGACCTTGAGCGCGGTAAAAGGCATAAGCAAAATAGGCTTTTTGAATCCAAACACGAGAAACGATTCCTCTGGAGACGCCGACACTAGCAAAAGCGCCCCTTCTTTGGAGCCTTTATATGCCCCTGCCATTACAAGATCATTGTGGGTATCTGCATTTTGAGACACGCAAATCACGTTATCGTCGTTCATATTGAGGCTGTTTTTCCCCAGGCTTGCTGAAGGAAGAAAATTGATGAGTTTTACCCCGCATAAATTGAACTGACGCTGTAAAAAGTCGATGATAAGCTCATTGATTGGTTTGATAGCATCCGAATCGGACTCACTAAGCAGGATTTGCGCTTCTGCGTGTGCCGGGATCTTCCCATCTTCCATCAATTGTTTTTTCACCTGATCTAGGTTAAGTGTGCATATGATAGGTTCGTTTTTGTCGGCGGTTAAAGCAGCAGAGTCGTCGAGCCAAAGTGACATCATCACCGTGTCTTTTTTCGTTGAAACCGTAGAGTTCCCAAGGACAGGGATAATCATGCATAGCTTGATAGCCGTCTGAAGTGTTGTAACGGACAATTCCGGAAGATTTGTCGTGGGATTTACCACTGAAAGAACGGGAAGAGGCGTGTTATTTTCGGCAATGTATAGATGAAACACAAGGTTTAATTTGCGTCTCACAGGCGACACAAATGATAGGCCGGGTAACTGGAAAATGGTCTCGTTGGCTTTGATCGGACTGGATATGTTGAGCACATGTTCAGAAACCACTTCTACTTTAGCAGGGCCGTTTTCAGGCGCGCCGGCCACAGATGAAGAGGGCTCTTTTTTGACATTCTTTTTCTGGGTTTGGGCGGCTTTGCCCATATTTGTTTTTCGTCTTTTGTCTTGGTTCACAGAAGCATAGTGTGCGTTCAATTGCAGCAAAACAGACTCGCTCTTAGGGTACTCGGACACGAGGGCTTTCACCTGGGCCTGAAGATCCAGAGGAAGTTCATCGATCCACATAACTCCACGAAGCTTTAAATCTTTTTCAATAAAAAGTGGAAAAGAGCAGAAAAATTCCCAAAAAAAATAGGCGAACTTTTTGTCGTTTAAAAGAACGATGAGCCGGAAACCACACAATTAAAAAGAAGGGCGAGAGCGTTCATGGATGCATGTATTATGAGGTATTTATGAAGGACATTTGTTGTGTTACTAGGAGCATGGACGTGAGCGCGGGTTAACTTACAGCGGATCGGAAGGAAATGGAGCCTGAGAGACAATGAGACGATTCAACGATGAGATGATGAGGCTGAGAAGCTGAGAGGCCGGAAGGATAAGAAGAATGAGAAGAATGAGAAGAATGAAAAGGATAAGAACTTTGAGAAGAATAAGATGAATGAGAAGAATAAGATGAATGAGAAGGATGAGAGTCGGAGAGCTCACAGTCCACTGTATGGAGAAAGAAGGATCACTCTCTGAATAAGATTTAAAAGAAAATATATTCTGAACAGCACTTTCGAATTAATGAAACGAGTTAAATTGGATGCGACAATATTTACTAGCCTGAATACATGTCTACCCTTTGATTCTTGTAGTTGTTTATTGATGGCCGGAGTCTAACAAGAGTGCGCTCGCTTTTTGGGACGGAACCCGAAAGTCCTCACTGTCAGCCGGGCTTGCTAGGCCAAAGAATTGTTCGGTCACGGAATGACAGGTCCATAATGGAACACCATTTGTAGTTTGTCTTTTACCACGACAAAACTTCCAAAAATATAAGAAATTTTCTGATTCTCCTTTCGAAATCTTTTTCTTGACTTTGTCAATTGAATAAGCCTTTATCAATATACAGAAAATATCTTGAGCTTTTCTGAATATGCAACAAGTCTCATTCAATAAATCTCATGCATAAAATCTCACTCAATAAATCTCAGCCAAAAATTTTATCCATTGAATCTCAGCCAAAGAACTTATCCATTTAATTTTATCCAAAAGATCTCAAGTATGAATTCTCATCCGATAGATCTCATCCGATAGATCTCATCCGATAAGTCTCGTCCATGAAATCTCATTCAATACATCTCACCCAGTACAGCTCATCCATTAAATCTCACCCAGTATATCTCATGCAATAAATCTTAGTGACGCGTTGTTGGCCCCATTCACACCCACGAAAAACCCAGCCCAAGCCTAGGATCTACATGTATATTTGGTCCTAAAATCGTCTCTTTTCAATGCTCCATGACGAGAATGCATCGATTCTAACCCTCTTGCCATCTCTTGCTTCCGGGCTTATTTCTCGTGTCAGCTATGTTAATACCATCAATGACTTCATCGGCCAAGAAATCAGCAGGCTGGGGCAAAACCAGCAAAAGCTCGATCGATTGCTTCACATTCGTTGTCAGCTCGAAAAGGTGAATATACCTAAATCGTGTTTCTCCCTAGATGTAGATAAACAAAAACTGTTGCTTCTCGCATATACTTTTGGGGAGATTTACACGCCTTCATTGGCTTTGCTTACTGGAAATAGTATTCACATTCAATATTGGGGCGTTTCCTCAGGTGTGCCTTCTTTAAACATTGTGGAGAATTGGATAAAGGATCCTTGTGGAAGTAGCCCAATATTTTTTGAAGTCTCACACGAACCCAGTGTTAAAGAACGAAAGGACGTCGTGGATGTGAACCCATTCTTACATATACGTGGTATGGTTGGAAAAATCGGGCTATTCATGGACTTGGCAACCTTTGATATACAGAGCCTTGAAGAACCCCAACCATCAAACCCTGAAACTTTGAGGAGTTCAGGTGACTTTGAAAATTCTGAAGATGAACCTTGTACTACAATCACAGAGCCACTGGAGCGCAAGAAACAATTTTGTGAAATGAAATCGCTACCCCCAAGATTTGAGGACCCCACTAAAGAAACCGTGGATCCATTCAATTGGTTTTGTTCCTGTGATGACTTCACAAAGAAAAGCTTTGTTATGCATGGGCGTAGTGGACTGGAAATCCTTGGAACCGTGGCCGATTCATCAATGATGACAAGGATATTCAAAAGTGCATGCTGTAAATTTCCACATTCTTTGCCTTGCTGTAAACATCTCTTAGCAGTGTTGTTATTGCTTTTCAATTGGCCGGTAGCGATAGAGGCTGGACTTCTACATTTTCATTGGATCAAAAATGAGAGATCCAAGGTAGCAGTCTTGCACGGAGAAGTGGGTGTATGACGAGAGGAGATTTCTTGATAAGCTTGAGAGGTCTAAGGAAAAAAATGTTGTTTGTATGTATGACATTGGCAAGGCACGATCATTTCAAGCTCTTTCGTTGTGCTCATACATCATAGATGGGTGAATAACAGCTGAATCGCCCTCCGTTTGAAACATTTCTCCTGGAACTTATTGACTTATTGTCCTTTGCTGCTAATCAGGCTTGAGAAAGGTTACTTTTGCTGGTCTATGGCAACACTTCCCGCACGGCAAAATTTTTTATGTCTACCTTCAGCCCTACACCCGATATTGTTTTGCCTAGCACATATACCTCTCCTTTAGAAGTATAATAACGAGCTTTCTAAAAATGCTGGTCGGACTTCTTGCATTTGAAGAGGCACGAAGTTGGAAGTGCCGGAGTCAAATGGCATTGGTGATATTTTTCGTATCGTCGTACAGGGCACCGCCGATGTTTGGGGAAGTCAACTGGATGAATTGCTGTTCGGAACAAACCATAAAGACAATCACAGTAATTTCAATTGGCTCGTGACTTAACTGGTGTTGAACAATTAACACAATAGTCCAAACCAAGCTCTTTTCATGGCGTAATCTATTTACTTCTAGTTCTTGAAAACACCGTCATTCTGATGCTACCAGAGTCGAAACTACCAGAATTGAGAAGAAAGTGTCTTCCCCTTTAAGACGAAGTCTTCAATCTATTAAAATTTACAAAAGGCTGCCATTCTTTCCTCTGTGATGAGAGTGAAATTTGACTCACCAAGTGAAGTGCAAAGAAAAACATTGGCCTTCAAATGTGGGGCCTTATATAAAGAAGCAATGATATATGTAGCCTTCCAGAGATCTGTATATCGTAGGAATGCTGATTGCATGCCACTTCGGCACTGTGAAAACTCTGATTAATTTTGCGTGCTAATAAATCACTCAAAAACTTGGCAGTTTCAGCTGAAGTTATAACTTACTGATTATCAAATGTTCTCGGAATCTTGACGGAATGTTTCAAAGCACCTCAGAAATAAAACACTGCTCCATGACTCGATGAATATCAGTAAGTAGTAAAGACGATCGCTGCACATCAAAATTCGATCCTTTGCTTATGTTATCCATTCGCTTATAGCAACGAGAGTCAACTAGATTCTTTTATTCAGCATGCAATCTTAAGCGCCTACAAGTAAAAGTTTTTCGTGACATTATATGCCTTCACCTTATTAAATTGCATGCGTCACTGAGACTCCGCAAATGGCGAAAAGAAAATGTAGGGCCTTTCGCAATCCCAAGATATGCACTCATAAACCGAATGACACCACGGTACTCTTGACGGAATTTCTTGGGCCAAAAGGGAAAAAAGCTTGGATACAAATAAAGCGTGAGACTGGAACCAGCTTAAAATTACTGTAGTTTTAGTTTCCACCCCTTTCTTATTCTACCCAACTTCTCACCCTCAAATACGATCCATGAGGTTATTGGTGACATACTGTGCAGCATGTCTAGGGACGAAAACTAGTTACCAAGCCTAAATCCATATATCCATACAATTCCTACCACATTCTTATCAAAAACCATTCCCTGTACTGTAGTCTATGGGGCAATATAATTTGAAAAGCGTTACCAAAATCTTGAAAAAACGTTTTCTGTAGCCTACCTTGACTTTCATAAATTCAAAAAATTCGTTTCTCAACGGATCCAAGAATTTCACAAACTCTTCAAGCACAACTCGACTATTCACTCAATTCCATAAATTTCGTAAATTCGATAAATTCAAAAAATTCAAAAAATCCAGTTAATTCACTAAATATATTTAATTCAATTAATTCAATAAATTCGATAAATTCAATAAATTCAATAAATTCCATGAATACTGTATGCTCGGAATCACTATCCTGGTTCTCGGTTTTCGGGGCCCGTCTCTCCACCGGCCACTGGCCACCGCCCTGACTCAGTCTCTCGTGTGAGAGCACTGAAAATTTTTTTTTCTCTGGTGCTCGTGCGCGAAAAAATGTACATGCCCTATTGGTGAGCCTCGACACAATTCTTGTCCAGAATTGAGTCCTCATAAGGTTTTCTCCTTTTTAATACATACGAGCCCTATAAATATACGCCGAAGAATCTTCGTGCAATTCTATTGGATTAATCAAAAAGGCAACAAGCAAACAAAGAGATAAATAAAGTCCGTGAGTTTCCCGACTTTTCCGACATTTTTCTTGCCCACTATTTGACGTCACCTGGATTCATCTGTTTGCGACGGGGTTCCCAATTCTTCAGTTGATTTTCACAAACACTGAATCCCTTCATTGCTGTTTTTTTGGATCCTGCTTATCGCGGCATATTCATACTCTTCATTGTACCATATTTTTCAACTCATTCCAACCTCTCAGTTGTTTTTGACTACATAATATCGAGAGACACTCCAAGCTTGGCGGTTATCACCTATCACCCTTCTTCTTTCAAAAAGCAAGGTCCATCAAGAGAAATTTTCTTGTCATTTTCCACCACCATACCGCGATCTTAATTCAGTACGAAATTTATGTCTCATTGAGTCTTCTCAAGCAAGTACACTCATCTGCACAATATGACCAAACCTGATTCACCGCTAGCTCTGCAAACTACCACAAACGGTTCCCTCAATGCCGCCAAAAACACGAGCACAAGTCCACCATCTAAATCGGGAAGTACTTCTGCATCTGCATCTGCATCGTCGGCAACGAAAAGCTCATCGGCATCTTCGTCTTCTTCAGGATCCAATCTTGGACCGGGACCTCGCCGATTTCGCGGCGACGTACCCGCATTCAATCCCAGTAATTTGTCGCCGCAACAAATGCAGCAATATGTTCCTCAGCCGCCAGCACAGCAGCCTATGTATCCCGCCCAGCATCCACAATATTTCCCCCAGCAGCCACAGCTCATTCCATATGGGAGCCAGATGTTGCCGGTTTACCCAGTGGCCATGGGATATCCTGACTATTCCATGTATCAGCCATACGGTTACTATGCTGTGCCTGGAGGACAATTCCAAAACCCCCTGGCGTATATGGCAATGAATGGTATGATATCTGGGAATGGTATCGCCAATATGAATGGACATGGATCCGGGATTGGACATGTGAACGGGAACAGTTACGTGCAGAACCGGAAGAAGCACCACAAATCGTACCATAATCACAACACCAATAACCACTACAACAACAGTTATCATGGAAACAACCACTACAATAATAACACCTCTCATACGCACCAAAGTGGCCAAAGTGGCCAATATAGTGGTTTTACTCATCCTTATACCAAAAACCCATCGTCATCCACACACTCTTTAAATGGATCTATGGACACAAGCGACAATGCTGACCTGCGAGGTGCTGAGGTGATCAATTCGGAGCTGGACCCGCGTATTGGCAATTCTGCAAGCACTTCTAGTCTTCACAACACTGATTCAACATCTGACACACGAGCTGACTCGAAAACCGAGACAAAATTTGCTAATGGCACCGGTGCCATTGAGGAGAACCCAACAAAAACAGATACTTCACATGCCAAAGATGTTTCCAATAAGAAAAGCGACGACAGTGAACAACAGAATAGCTCAGAGAAATCTTCAGTCTCGTCGGAAGATGGCGCCGAAGCCTCTGAAAATGCTGGTGTATCGAAGAAAAACCAGGACGAGAAGCTCCCGCTCTTTTTCAATCTCACGCTCAAGGAGCTCATAGAGGGAAAACACTCCATCATAGAGCTCAGCAAAAAGCTCATCGAACACAGGTCATCCCGCATAAAAGATTTGATCCATGTTGACAATAGCCGAGACTATCACATTCACTCAAAACGCACATTCAAAATTATAGATCACAATAATGGCTCGGAGTACTTAAAAGAACTAGGAGCTGGCCTTCCTCAGAGTTCAGGTTCAAGCTCAAGCTCAAGCCCAAGACAAACTAATGATAACGAAATTAATGATTCCAATGCCTCTAAGCCCGCGCTCAACTGGGCTTCTCTTCTTCAATCCACAGTCAAAAAAACCAAGAAGATAAAACCACAATCACCATCAAACGGTGTGCTTGCATCAAAACTGCTGTCAATTTCAGATCCCAAGATGCCCACGCTGGCCGATAGGTCACAGTCACTTGGTTTGCTACTAATTTCTATGATCTTTGACCCTAATTTTAAGCTAAATTCATGTGATCCATACAATCTTAATCCTCGTGGTCTCACAAATACCGGCAATATCTGTTATATGAATGCGGTTCTTCAATGTTTGATTTTCTGTGGGCCTTTTAATCGTGTTCTTCGACTTGTGGAGGAAAAGTCACTTGGCCTGTTAGGGAAGACTTCATTGACGCCTGTGCTTGATGCAACAATTGACTTTATGAGCGACTTTTCCAACATCAAAAACAGCAATAAATTGAGCAGTAGCTCCATTAACAGTGATGGCATTGTTGTTGGCCGTCCTCTCTCTCCCGAAAAGCTTTACACGAGACTCGTCGAGAGCCCTAAGTTCCAACATCTTAAATGGGGTGAGCAAGAGGATGCAGAAGAGTTTCTAGTCTATTTACTTGACGGGCTTCATGAAGATTTCGTGAGTGCCGAAGCTGTCGTGAGCATCGAGCAAATGGAGCAACTTTCTTCTCTATATGGCCAAAAGCTTGATGTAGCTCGAGCGGAAGATCTTAAAGCCAGAATGAAGCATGCCACCCGTCTTTTGAGACCCACCACTCATGATAAGGTGGAAGAAGCAGAGGGGTCCGATGAAGAAAACAAGGACGGTGGTTGGTCTGAGGTTGGAGGCCGCCGCAAAGCAGCCAGCAAGAGGATTTCCGAGGTGGAGCCTTCCCCAATCACCAGCATTTTCGGTGGACGCTTCCGCAGTGTTTTAACCGTTCCAAAATCCAAGGAGTCGCACTCGATCACAGTTGATCCTTTCAGAAGTATACTGTTGGACGTTTCTCTGGATGATGTAGAGACTATCGAGGATGCATTCTGGAAATTGAATGAAGTGGAGAAGCTTCCATATAAGAATGAGGAGGGCGTGGAGGTAGTGGCCCAAAAACAGACATACATTGAGAACTTGCCTGAAGTGCTCACGCTACAACTTAAGAGGTTTGCTTTCCAGCAAAAAGAAGAAACTACACCTGAAAACGAGATTGAATCGAAGGAGGGCAGTCCGTCTCAATTTCACGGCGTAGGTACTATTGAAAAGGTGATGAAAAACGTCACTTACGGGCATGAGTTGACAGTGCCACTAGAATCCCTTTCACCAGCTGCTAGAAATACTCAGCAAAGAGATTATTCCTTAACTGGTGTGATTTATCATCATGGACGTAATGTTGAAGGAGGTCATTATACATGTGACGTGCATCGTGGAGACAATAAATGGCTCCGAATTGATGACACTGCAGTGGAGGCAATTGATGCTAGTTCAGTGACAGAAAAGCCTGAGGCAAAAGATAAAAGTGCTTACATCTTTTTTTATCAAAGAAAGCAAAACCTCAGGGCTTAGTGACATTAAAGGGCAAAGTATTTATATAGATGAATGACGACAGACAATTGAAAAATTTCCAGCAACTGCAATTAAAAACAAACTTCGTGTCCGCAAAATTAGATCAGCAACTTGCGTTTCACCTAAATAACTCCCATTTTCCATTTACGTATCTGGCATGTCTTGTGATTTTCTGTAGAACGGCTGATACGGGTGAATGATCACATTGTTAAAGTCCCAAACATCCTTTTTCGCGTAAATGTCCAGCTTTAACACATCCATTACTTGGGCCTTTGTCTCCGCTTGGATAGTGAAGCTGCTGCCAAGAAACTCCTTCTTGGACTCGTCATTGAAAATTGGGCCACAACTTGTCACGACACCAGATGCCACTTTCCCAGGCACTTTGGAAAGGTGCTCTGCCCGAAAGGCCAATCGCTGGTTGACTGGGTTATCATACACAATAACCAACCATTCCAATTTCCGTGGAAGCTTCATCTTTTTTTTGTATCTTGATACAACAATATTTGGTTAAACAGTGAAAGAAGAATGAGCTACTCTTATAGTTATTCAGGACGTGGAAGACCAGTGAGGGCGCGTGCGATACCCCAACTGCCTAGCTACAGGAAAACAGCTTTTCCACGGAAACACCAAGAGGGTACAATATTGCCAATGAATCGAGTGCCGTGTTATTTTATTCTGAATAAATCGCCAGACTCATTCAGATTAAAATGTATTGGACTGAATAGAATTCTAGGCCAGTAGATGGGATGAAATCAAAAATTGAAAGACCCACACGTCTCCCAGGTCGCACCGAGCCAAACCTATCAAAAGAAGCACGAGACTCCTTCCGGAATGGCCAGCACAACCTGTTAATAGAAACGTTGGCAATGGGGCTCTGCAGCGCTGTGCTATGCAGACAGAGCTCCACGGTTACAAGACTACTTGATCTCTTGCAGCATCTCAAGGTAAGTATGAGAAAAAAAAAGGAAAACGAGAAGGTGGGGAGAATTTTCGCGCCTTATATAGTCGCGGGTCGTGCGCGAACCGACCACCATCGCGCGAGACTCGTCTCCAGAATTCAAGTACTGCACTATTATTTTTAAAAGGCATTGGGGAGAAGTAGAGGGGAGGTGCGGCTGCAACTTAACCTCTCGTTAAGAGGGGTCAAGTCTAAGTGAACACCCGTAATTTTTCAGGAATGTATGCAAATTTGAATGAACAATGATTCCAAATAAGGAAAATTTTCTATATCAACTCAAGCTTGGCCTTGTGAAATGACGTGCACCCAACGTTCCGTAGAAGCACCTTCTCGAGGTTTTTGGCATCGGCGCTAATGATCCCAATTGCTGTGGGGTAACCTGAAGTGAAATTAAAAGCTCCGGTGGTTACAAAGCCAATCAAATTTTCGAGTGTTGGGTTAGCCACACGCTCGTAGATTCTTGCATTATCTTTGACTGTGCCCTTTAAAGGCAAGGTGAGTTTGACCTGAACAACTGGTAGGGGAGGGAAACTCGAGACGTCTGGTTGGAACTTTCCATCCACGAAAGTTTGATGGTATTCATTTTTTTTATTAAAGGCAACAATGGGAAGACGAGCAGCATCATTCTCTCGGGTGGTATTGATGGTGAGCGCCAAATCATCTGGAGTTCTAAGGACCCGATTTTTGTGCTCGTCAAACGTGCCAAAAGTATAGGGAACCTTGCGGTTTTTCTCCTTCACAAAGTTCATACCGAGTTTCCATTTCCACAAAAAGTACCAGTCGGCGTCGGTGGAAAGTGTGCATTCAATGGTTTTCGTGGGCGTTTGCTTGCTCATCGGAAGCTTGTCTCTCGCTAGTTTGGCAGCTGCGGCCGCCATAAGGTGTTCTTTGTAACCTTCCGGAAGGTATGGGTAGTCCTGAGGGTACGTTGGTCTGTTGAATTCAAAATTCAACTGGTGGATCTGGCGCATTCCTGCACTTTTTATATTCTTCACAGTGATCAACTTGCTCCAGAAAGGTTGTACCCAGAACCAAGGCATCAAAACACACCAGGATTCCTCTGCCGTTTTAAAGATCACCACGGGGAATTTATTCGCGGCATGGATGTGAGACGAGGCTGGATCTCGCCGGGCAAATTCTTTGCCTAGCTGCTTGATGGAGTACATATCTTTATAAGAATCTGTACGGGATTTCAGATCCATGATTGCGCTTATTGCTTTTGGATCATTTGCACAAAGATTTTCAAGAAGGGCCAGATGCAACTGCTTTTTACTAGGAGGCGCCTTTACTGGTTGTTTCCAGAACCTCGGGTCTTTGACAAAGAAAGAAAAGGTGGTGCCGCTAGGAATCAAACATGGGTCCTTGCATTGAGAGTAAGCTCTCCAATTTTCTGACACGTTTTCATCTGCTTCCACGTGTAGGATTTTGTTCAACGAATTTAAGGACTCGGGGCCACGGAGCTCAATGCTGCCTAAGGCAAAGCGGCAATCCAAAACCGGAAACTCGGCCTTCGACCATTTTACTACCCCAGCAAAAAATTGCTTATAAACACTCGGATGAAGTCTCACCAAAACCGCATGTTGTAAAGCGTCCACCAACACATTTCCAGGTGCGACTTTCTGTTCTTCAAGGTATAGGAAGCCATTATATGCCTTTTGTCCTTCAAGTAGCCAATTGGGAACCGTTTCGTAGTAGCGAGTAAACTCACGCAAAAACCGAGAGACACCTTCCAGGTCTTTGCACTCAATAACGAGTTCACTATAATAAGAAGACTCGAAGGCAATGGCACTGTTTTTGGCGGCTCTGCTCGTAGAGCGGAAACATTTCTGGTTTGGAGAGAATGGGATTTGAAAGCCCCATCGCTTTGTCATATGAAACCTTTTGGCGTGCCACACGTGCGTGGGCATCCACGTGAACTCCTTTTGACGATTGCCATACTTCAAATTGCCTACTGGTTTTGTCATTAGCGAATTCACAGAGCATCGGTCAAAAGCGGCCACGGCGTTATTAAGGGGGGTCTTTTTCAGCGCCTTCAACTCTTTGAGCTGGTGGTTTAAACTCTTTATCTTTTCCTGGACAACCGTACCTAGAGCTTGGGGCACGCCACGTGACTCTTTAATCTTTGAAGCAAGCCTAAGAAGCCGTTTTTGCATCTTCAATCTGTACAACTGACGGCCACGCAAATGTGGCTTTTTCGCTGGAGTCCCGTTGGCGGTATTCTGCATTTCCCTCACGGCTTTTGCCCGAAGTCTCTTTGGAATCCGTTTCACATTGTGAGACGCCGTTCTGCGGCGAAGAGTCCGGGGCAAACTCTGGAAAACACGCGTTGCCGAAGCCGATTTCGTGTTGAGCTGCGACTGCTCAAACGCTTTGATCTCATACTCACGCGAGGCGATAAATTCCGGGATGTTGAGCCCGCCATTTTTGAAGCTAGAGTCCACCACTTCGGTGCGAATGGTCCGACTGTTGTATAGCTTAGCCTTTTTGCCATTTGAAGCAGGTTTCGTCGGAAGCGCCATTTTTTTTGGGGCCTGGATTCTTCCAGGATATACTTGGAACGACTTTCTTGGGATATTTCGAGATAAGGGACCAAAAAAGTTTTGGTGAACCAGGAAAAATAGGCGATCTTATTCTTCCTCACGAAACACCCACGTTAAATAAATCTTCGCGAGTGATCTTAACTGAGTGATCTTAGCTGGGTGTGGCATCGCGGGTTGCAGATCGTGTGCGAGCACCGCACTGCTATTTTACTTTGACTGTGAAGCTCAAAAATGGCGAATGCTAATACAATGGATTTAGGCGAGGAAAGTAATAAATTTCTGTATTAAGGTTGTGGTTTAAAAAACCGTGCAGAAAAAAGTACCCGAATTTGATATAGCTTGGAATTAAGCGTGATTTCTCACCGTAACTTCTCATAGAGGTCTACAACACTGCGCTCTCTTTAGTGAGTACCATGTGGCAGTGATGTTGGTATCCATAAATTATACACATGGCCTTTATTGGTTTTTTAAAAGCTTTGTTCAAATTCAGCAATAGCACCATAGTAGAAGAATGGACTGTTATATCATTTCTATGTGAATTGTTCTTTTTTATGTCAACTTATCATTATCATGTCAACATATCTTTCTACATTGGCTTTCCAGGTTAACCCTGGACATAAGTTCCAGTGCCGCATATTGCAGCCAGGTTGACCAGGGCCACTTTTTCGAGGGCAAATTAACCAGATCAACTATTCGTCGCCTGTTAAATTAGGAGCAAGCACAATTGTGGAGGAAGCCATAATTGAAACTTGGAGATTTTTCATGATGTGGAGCGAATCAAAACCAACGCTATAAAATGACTGCCGGGGCGCGCATGACTACGAAGGCCCAATTAGACACAACAAGTTTTTTCATTGCTGGAACGTGAATTTAGCTATTTAGACTATTCGAATTAATTAGACGATTAAAACCCATAGGAAACAGAGGACGCAAGGTTGCGATATTTTCTGAAAAGTGATAAGAATTATTCCTCACCAAATACAACATTCCACTCGTCTCCTTGATATACTCCCCTTCAAGATTGATTACATGTAAAGGGTACTCAATCTCGCGCAAAGGGAAAGAAAGAGAGCTCTCAGAGATTGTAGGCTCTAGAAAGCATATCAGAGATGGAATTGCAAGTAGAACTATCTGTATTTGCAATTGTTACAGAGGTGGTTCCGAAAGCTATTTTCCTTCTCGCGTTTTATCACCTTGTTAAAATGAAACAGCCAGCCACCGAATTATACAAGCAAGCAAGGTTTATTTCAGGAAGCCCCCTAGATTTAAATTTACGGCTGCATTCCTGAAAACTAGCCTGTAGCTGCGCTTCCCAAACATAGTTCCTCCTGTCGGAACTTCTTAGTACAGGAAGAGCACATCGTGAATCCGGCCTCCCCGTAGCACTAATAACCCGAATAGCCGGTCACCTTAAACACACCATCACTTTAAAACAAACTATTATGTTTCTCTCGTATTCAGTTCACAAAACCTTATATTGAAAACCCACTAGTAATACGACACACTGTAAAGCGTGGGTAAATGGGTATGCTCCTTCTGCCACTCGGTTAAGATCCGCATCATTTCGTCTTCCAAAATCACAGGATAATTGTCGTCGTCGTCTCCTTCCTTCAACCTTCTTTCTTTCTCCTTGGCCTTATACTCGTGTATCATCTTCACCAACCTCACGATTCCCTTGCCTCCAATCTTGGCGTTTTCATTATCATCCTTGATATCCACATTGATCACATGCACAACTTGTCTAACGTCCTGCTCCTCTATATCCTCCGGTTTACTGTTCATTCGGTTCATCAAATCTTCAAGCACCGAGTCGAAACAACGCTCTTCACAAGTAATCACTATATCGAATTTGCCGGCCTCGGCATTGTTGTGCCACTTTTCCGGGGCTCGTTTAACGCTCTTGTTTCTAACCAACATCGATATTAATCCCTGAGCCTCGTACATCTTGCGATACTCTTGAGACATCAAGTCCTGGTAAATTTGTTCATAGGGAGTGCCGAACTCATAAACATTGGGCCGGTCGATGGAAGGGCCTGGAAGCTTCACCGTTGATCCGGTTCCAAACGACCGGATATCGTAGCCAGCATCTTTGAGCTGCTTGTGTGCCTCCATGGACCGATTGTTATTGGCTGCACATACAGTGCAAACTCTCATGCTATCTATACCCATGTCTCTCGTTTGTAATGTGCGTATACAGATGTGTGTGAGCCAATTATTTAGCACCGTAGAATCCAAGCAGATTTCTAAGAGTTCGAACTCGATGTTTGAGATTTTGTGAGTCACTGGAGTCGGATTATTATTTTATTTTGATTAATATGGCCACCAATGAGACTTCCTATCTGCTACTTTGAACTGCTTGGCCAGCTCTCTCATTGCAGATATCGCGGTACATGCACTACCTACTCTATTGCACGGCTATATACTACAAGCTAATCAGACGTTCATGAATACGTTGAAGAATAAAGGTAAGATTCACATATTTAATTAGAGCCAGGGCCAGCCTGGTTAATTTGTGTTTCCAAAAAAAGATTTATGGCGCTTCTCCATGTCCCACCAAATCGTATTTGCTGATTGACCCGTCAAAAGAATCGATCGTGTTGGGACCCTCTGCGGAGTGGTCGGGGATTTCGAGGATGCTTTCGGCATCTGAAACTTGATCGCTGATATTGACAAAATCTTCGATCAACTCGCCCTCGAGCTCGGGCATCGATACCTTGACGTACTCTTCTTCAGAAGCGGATTTTCGTCTCTTTGGTTCCTTATGGAAATGGACGATTTTGTTAGTGGCGACCAACGCCTTCTGCATATCCACATAATCATCGAGATCCCGGAGTGCGAGACCAATCAACATCGAGGGGTCCAAACAGGATATTGGGAGAGATCGGCACCGCGTCGTGTGGTAGGTAGAGTTATCATCCGAGACTGTTTGTAGATTGTGGGGGTCTAAGTATAGAAGCTCCGAGTCCTGAAATCCAAAAAAGTAGTAGCTGGAGGAAGGCTTGCCTCCTGCGATCCCTACCGATTGCTTTAGAGAGAGCAATTGGAAAAGACTGGGGTAGTAGTATGCATTGACGTTTTCTATGCCGAGCCTTATTGGAAACAACACCAAAAGCGGGCTCTTTTCGCCCCGGGAAAAATGGGCCTCAATCTCGTTATCATATAAATCACAGCTCTTGCTGATCAAAACTTGGATTTTCGGCGCGGCGCCACCCAGGTACCGGTCGCATAATCTCTTGATAGATAAAGAAGCGGCACTTGGCCCGAACCATTCGCCCGGTTTCACCTGTAAAGGCAGCTCCGAAGCCGCTCGAATGAAGTTGTGTAAGGAGAACGGCGAGGAATAATTGTCTGCGAAAAGCGCCACGAGTTCATCGAGTCGTTTATCTGAGCCCTGGTAACAGAAGTCTCTCCCCAAAACGAGCAATTGTAGCATATTGGCCAAAAGCGACTGTGACGTGCGAATCATACATCCCCAGCCTACATCAGTAGTGAAATGGTGATTGTCAAGCACCCCGCCCACCGTTGTGTTTGGGATGGCATTAAAGATCATGGATCCTAAGAATGAGAGTGGTCCAGGCCCGTCTTCGGCCCGCCGAATGGGCTGGAACCCTGACCGATACGTGAAACATACCCTGGAGTGAATGGCATTCTCAATAGTGCTGGAGGCCAAGGTGTGGCCTTGGTATTGTGTACCCCAAATGACGAGTTTGTCTGGCACTGGGGTTTCTGGGATCTTCATTTTCTGCCAAAGTTGATTGAATGTCGTTTGAAGTTGAGCAAGTTGCACTTCTAGTGCCGAAATAGCCGGCTCTTCGGAAGAGCTTTGTTCCGTGTGCATGATAATTTAACGAGGGCGGCGTGGGAGAAACTATCTGGGGTAAATTAATTTCTGTGAGGCTACGGGGCCTGGACTATGTAGGAAACGTGAGTGAGGAACGGATCACAGGACGTTGAAGCACACAGAACTGCGGCCCAATAAGAGTTGTGGGAATTGGGCGTTTACAAAGAATTAAACTAGTAAAGGAACGTTTATGTTGGTGGGCCTCACTAAATGACGCTGATGACGCTAAGTCTGTGCAATAATTGCAAGTGCAAGTACCGGTGCCAGGGCAAGTGCCAGTGCAAGTACTAGTGCAAGTGCCAGTGCAAGTACTAAGGGTGCTCTGATAAGGTTCCCTCCTGTAGTGAGCAGTGAGCAGTGTGCACCAAACTTGGAGGCTGCCGGGACTGGTGAGGGCGAGGGACTGGCGAGAAGCTCGAGAGGAGGGACGTGGGGCCAGAGACCAAAAGCGGGAAATCTGCTTACAAGTTTGGGCGAAAGGGCGAAAGGGCGAAAGGGCGAGAGCTGTGCGCATTGCTAATAAATATATTAATTTACGTTTCATTTGAGTCGAAAACTAAAGTTTCACCAGACAGTATATTAGTATTAAGTGAGTTGCTGCACGAGATAAATTGGAAAGGGTTTTTTACCTCTCATGAATGCTTGCCGAAATGCATGCTTGTTCAGGGTATCATGCTGACTAACTAAGACAGTTATCCTCGATAAGCAAAATGGTCGTTGTTTTGGGAAATATTCTTGCGAGAGAAATCAAGATAGGTATATCATTATTCATTTCGGCTACATACTACGGTTTTTTAGACGTTCCGAAAGGCTTTGCAGGAATCAAAGTGTACTTTTTCTCCCATCCTCAGCATGTGATCTGACTTTTTAGTTCTACTAACTGTAATGCCTCAGGTGTTTTGAGGGCAGAGAATTTGGAATGGAACAGGTGAAACTAGAGCTTGAATTGCTACTGGAATTTATGAGTATTTGTTCTCTAGAAATAAAGTCGTCTGTTCGGCATCCACATAAAGAATGATGAGTGGACATCGTTACTTCCATCTTTACCTTTGTTATGGTGTCCCATGATATATGAGGGACAATAAACTGGAGGCCCCATCACAACTGGTGGCCCTCACTTTGGCTCCGGCACTAATTGACTGAATGGGTCAGTAAGCTGGAGTCACTTAAAAAATGAACATCAGTAGAAAAAAAAAAAGGTTGAAATCTCCTAGATGCATAAACCTGCTCGACCTAATCATTGTATGTCTCCGAAATTTTCATCCCTCGCTTCTGGTGACACTTGTGTGTTCTCTCGACAAAGCTTAAATTGGGGTTCACTGAATTCCGCCTTGCCACCCACCCCATAGGACTTGGCCCTGTGCCTTGTGCGGCCCTGGCGCACTGGTACTGTAGCTGGTGTCGCCACGCTAATTTCGCCGCTCACTTAGGTCTGTACAATTTAAATCCAACCTGTAATACCAGATTTCAAATTTCTTGAAAAAAAATGGAGACACAAAGTATCCAAGTATATATATTTCCAAGTATATATATTTCAATACCTTCCCCTATCATTATTGCAATATTGGCCCTGTGTTTTCTCATGATTCATTACCTTTTGGAGATCCGAAGTGCGCGCTGCGGCTGCGATGCAACGTGCTGGTGCTGACCTTGGTAAGCATATGTAGGCTCAATTAGCTCTATGATACAGATCCCATTCGCTCATTTTCACATATTTCATCCCGCCAAATTCATTAGATATCATGACAAAACGAGGCGGACGGTCTAGAGGCAGCTCTCGTGGTGGAAGCAGAGGTGGCGGTAGAGGCGGGGCTCGAGGTGGGGGGAGTTTCCGCAGCTTTAATTTAAGCAAGTCGCTGAAGAGACGTGCCAACAAGAATAAAACGGCTGCACACGGAAACCACGAAGTTCCCGAGCTTATGGATTTAGGCGCTGGCGAGTACCTCAACAATATAGGTAACTCGATGCACAGTCTTTCAAAAAGACCAAATCGACGCATGTTGGATGAGGCCCAATACACTGATAAGCACATGGAGGAAACTATGGCTCAGCCGTTGAGGTACCGCCGCATAGAATTCGTTAAAGCCCAGGAACTATACGATCCAGGACGAGATCTTGTCGAGCTGATGAGGAAATACGATCATAAAGACGATCTTTCACTGGATATGAAGAAATTGAATGTCCAACCAGAGACTCCAGAGACATCGAACGCCACAAATACTTTGGACTCTTCAGATACTTCAAAGTGCACTTACCGCAGTGAGATAGACAATGAGGGCGTATCTCCGCCAGATATTATAGACAACGAGTCACCTGTCAAATCAGCGATCTTACCCGAGGAAAACTTGTCAAGTGAGTTTTTAACGGAACCCTACGACCTGAAGGAAGAACTTGCCAAAATTCTGCAAGAAATCCCAGAAAGCGGCTCAATCTCGGCACAGTCTGAAACTCTCGATATCGCCGAAAATTGCGAAGATGTTGAGATTCTTGAAACCCCAGAAGAATCTATATTGGACCAAATATTGCAGTCTCAAGCTGCCGTTCATGTCGAGGATGAATCTTTAGGTGACGCTGACATGATTGAGACCCTTTTTGCGAACGAACAGCCATCAGAAAGTATCACTAATTTTCAGGATAATAGTTTAAGCGAGGATGACGATGGCGATGAGGAAGAAAACATGCTTCGAGATTCTGCTATCGAAGAGTTCTTCACCATCGACGAGACCGGAGACGACGATATTTTCCAGAAGCATGGTGTCCAGAAAAAGTCCACTGCCACAGTTCTAAAAGGGCCGCGTCCACGAAAATCCCTCGGCTATCCAATGAAAGATGCCCCGGCCACAGAGCACGATCCTTACCTCACAGTTGGAAAAGTCGTTTTGAAGACTCTGACGGACCAGCTTGGAAATATATGTGCAGATCTCCCACGTATCCGGGGCTCTCATCATGGAAATTTGACACTCCTGACTTTCCCCGAAAGTTACTTCGAGGAACAATCCGAGGATTCAGATGAAGAAGCCGCGTTCGAAGATTATATGGCACAGATCATGGGTGACTCAGATTTTGATGGTGAAAATTCCGACGATGACGATGTCATGGAGGACTTTGCTGACTTAGATGATAATGAGAGTTTTGATTATGGTGACGAAAGTGAAAATGACGAAAATGGATCAGAGAATATTCCACACAATGATGAATACGATATCTATGTTTCTTCAGATGATTTGGACGGTATTGGCCGCAGCGATATTGACGAGCAGTACCTCAATTCCGAGGAAGAAGGCCTTGAAGATATCCTATCGTTTGCTAGAAACCAGCAAAAGGTAAAACAACATTTAGATCTTGCACCCACGCAAACTCTTCGAAAGAAGGGTAAGGGCAAGAAACAACGACTTGAGCTTGGCTCGCACTTGGAATTGGAGCTTAGGGAATCCTTGATGGAGCAGTTTCAATATCAGAGGCAATCGAAAAAAGACAAAAAGCTTCGAAAGAAGGAAAAACGCCAGCGTGAAGGTATTGAACTTCACGATTTGAATGTCAAGTACGACTACTCGCTTCATATCAAGGAAATTAGGCTTGAGTTCGAGGCTTTCTTACATGACGTTGCAAGGTAAACAATGAGTTTCCCGCCCCTTGATGGACATGGGAATAAAACTATCCACAAGCTTGCCGGCCACTATAACATGAAATGTATCCGGTGCGGAGGTAATGGCCTAAGCCTATTCATGAAGGTGGCCAAGACGAAAAAGACATTCAGATATATCCCGGCATACGACCAGATTGGGTTTATTATGAAACAGCGCCCAGTGTTCAAACGAGTTGATGTAAAGCCCCGCACACAAGAGGAGATCTCTGAAACTGATGGCAAGAAAGAACGCCACGGGCCTAAGAGCAATGCAGTGGTTAGAGAAGGCGATATAGTGGGAGGAAAAGCCCCGGAAATTGGCAACAATAATATCGGTAGGCAACTTCTTGAGAAGTTGGGCTGGGTGAAAGGTGAGGGTTTGGGTGCCATGGGAAACAAGGGAATAAGCGAACCCCTTACTGCCACGGTCAAGAGGTCGAAGACAGGTCTCAAATAAGAAGGTAAATGAGTGTAAAATGTCAGCGATCCTTTAAATCCATGATACCTATGATATATACTTGTCAATGACTAATGCATGCATGTATAGGCCGGCTTTACATCTATAACCTATATTCGCCGAAAATTCATCGTTTCTTCTTTCCCTTGGTCTTCTTGACTTCAGTCACAGGAGCCGCATGGCCGGTTTTCTTCATATGCTGAAAGAGCTTATTTCTTGACGTAAACACCTCCTTGCAAGAAAGGCAAATTTCAGATCCATTTGGAATCTTTGTAGATAGGGGCTCATTGAAGTTTTGGTGCTCCGACTTGCTCAAATCCGATTTCACAGAATTGGCTGGCTTTCCCGGCTCACTCCTTTTCTTTGGCTTCTTTTTCTTCTTTTTTTCGTCTTGCCAGACATCTTCCTTATCGGCGGGGTCTAGTGTGAGTCCATTGACAATTTTATCTAGTTCGGCCTCTAATTCTGCCTCTAATTCCGTATCGTTCGCAGCTTTCCTTGAACTCTTCTTTGATTTCACCTTTTGTTTCTGGTTATTTTTCTGCCTGCTCCCATCGAAATTCCCAAACACTCCTGACTCATCAGAGCCCCCAAGCTCATCATCAACGAGATCATCTACATCAAGTTCGTCGTAATTTTGCTCCTTTGAATTTGTCAGGGCTTCCAAGGGCACATCCTTTATGATATCCTTTTCCCCGAAATCCAGCCCATGAGGCGGATTAACTTTTAGATCCAAATCTAGATCCAGATCCACGAAATTTGAGCCATTGGAAGATTCAGGCTCACTGGCAGCTGCCTCGAATGCAGAGTCAGGGTCTTCGACATCAAGGCCCAAATCTAGACCTTCCTGTCGCATTTCCTCTCGGATTTGGTCCACCATAGATTTGTGTTTCTGGGACTTCTCGTGAGTATCGAACTGATTCTTGGACTTGAAGATTTTGTTGCACACCACGCATTCATGAAGATCGTCTTCATAATCATCCGCAAACTCATCGAATTCTGAGTCGGTCGTTTCGTCACTATCGTAATCGAATTCCTCCCGAAGCATCCGCTCCACCTCCGCCAACTCTTCTGCGTCCAATTTCTCCCAGTCCTGAACCTCGTAATTCGCGGTTTCGGCCATTTGTTGCACCTTGTGTTCCCGCGCTTGTCTTTGAAGAGCTTCTCTTTGTTGCTTTCTCTTGGCTGCCTCGTAAGCTTCTGCTCCGGTTTTCACACGCATATCTCGTTTCTTCATGAACGCCACAAACTTGCGCACCGTGTCGTTGTACTCTCTTCGAGCCCCATCTCTAACTTTCTTGTTCTCCTTCTCCATGAGCCTTCTTGTCCGGCGGTCGGGCGCCGCAGAATACCTATACTCGTCCATCCAATTGAAGCTTTTTACGCTCAGAAACTTGCTCCATTCGCTATAGAAAGCACGCACTCCGGTCACATAGTCGGAATGGGAGTTGCCGAATCGGGGGTACTTGAGATTAGATTCGTCAAGCGCATTCACATTGGAGGCGTCGTCTTTATATTTATGGTATCCCTCTGTCTGCTGGTATTTTCCATGCTGGATTTCCTCCGACGCAAGCCTCTCGAATAGTCGCCCGGCCACACTATAAAGACCAGCTTGAGAGTCGTCAACTTGAGCATATAGAGCAGGGTTAAAGTATCGTAGAAGCTCCTCCACCGATATACTTGGAATCACCATACTTTGCGGATCATCGACCGCATCATTAAAATCATCATCGTCCCTCAAAATCTGGGCCTTGTGCGTATCGTACCAGCTTCTTTCTTGAGGATCAGAGAGCACCTCATACGCTGCACTCACTAGAGTGAATCTGGCATTAGCGCCCTCCACATCATGAGGATTTTTATCTGGATGAAGCTGGAGCGCTTTTTTCCGATACGCCTTCTTGAGCTCGGCGTCGGTGGCCGTGTGCTCCACTCCTAGAAGCTCATAGTAACAAGTTTTCATTCGACGCACTCAAGAAGAAGAAGGGAAAATGAGAGGTGGCAGTGAGAGAGAGCAAATGTGAAAATGAAAGGTGGTGATGAAAAAGTGGAAGATGGGAATGACAGGTGGGAGATCTTGTCTATGCAAATAACTGGGTGTTATGATGATGCTGGTTTGGCATACACAACCAGATGTGAGGTGATTAGAGTATGTACCTTTACTTTCATGGAGGATCCGTGATCTGGTAGAGACATCGCTTGCCTGCCTGCCTTCTTCGCGCGTGGCTGCGGCTGCGACTGCGATACTGTGGAAAGAGCCTAAGCACCGCCCCATGTATTTCGCATTGCTTGGTGAAGCCGTCTGTACTGATACCAGCCAGTAATTTGATTGGGCTTTCTCCGCAAACTGATAACGATTCTAATTCAACCATAAGCGTTGGCTTTGTTACTTGAGCCCCAAGCCAGGTAGTTCGTCCCCCGAGCGCATGATTAAATTGACTGCAAACCAGCATCTAATCTTAAGCGCGCGCTTACCACCCCTTGGAATGATAGTCGCTTGACTCATGAAGAAAGGCATCCTTGTCAATCCCCGATAAGATATCTTCGTCGTTGATGACCCGGTCAGGCAATGGGGCTTTCCCGAGCTTGTGATCGATCAATAACGAGTCCTTCAAGGACTCACTCACTTCCACCGATGGGGTGAAATCTTTGAGCACTGTTGGCTCCACGCGCACACTCTTACTCGTAGTGATGGTACTGTCGCTTTTGGACTGTTGCATAAGGCTTTGTTGGGATAGATGCTCTGCGAACAGCGACGCCACATGCGGAACAACTTGGGGATCTTGTTGTGGGGGCATAGACTTCACTGTCTCGGACGATCGATTATCACTATGCAATCTCAATTTCCCGGTTATATTGGACCCTAGTAACGAAGTGAGATTGATCGAGCTTTTGGAAAAAATTTTCTTAAAAGAGTTTTGGCGTTGCAACGATGAGTATTTGCTCAAACTGCTCGAAAGAAGAGAGTCAACGCCACTCACGCTCACCTCTTGAACGGCAGGTGCGGTGACGGTACTGGATTCTGTAGTTTGTGTGTTATTTTTCGAATTTGACATCACGAAGAAGTTCGAAAGTCCCACACTAGACATCTGCTTGGCTAGCAAGTTTGTTTCGCTCGAGTCGGGCTCGACCTCCTGTGCCGAGTCCTCTTCTGCGATGTACAATATAGGTGACTTATGAGGGGTCGTTTTATTCGTGAAATCGCTTGACGAGGCATACCTCTTGGATAAGAGAATCGAAGGCCGCTGTAACGACCTCGAGTTGCTGACTGGATCGAAAGTTATCACGCCCGTTGTGGATGATCTTTTGAGAATGGGCTTGGGTGCCAGCTGCTCTATGTTTGCACTTTTTGCCGATACAGGAGACCTGACTGTGGGGCAATTCATTTCATTCAAGAAGAGCCCAGAGAGAAGCGACCTTGGTTTGAAAGAAGATGGAGAACTTTTGAGCGTATCTTCGGCGGGCGGGGAGTTGCTGTTAATACTTCTAGAACGCGGGATAGGGATCCGTTTGGCAAAAGATATTGGCTGTGATATGGGCGATTCCGAGGCCAACTCGCTTTCTGAAGATACTGACATCCACTCGCTTTCTGTGTCATCAATCAGTTTCATGCTTCTTCCGCTTCTCGTAGACCTCGAATCACCGAATATTTGATTAGTGACGTATTCACGGGGAGAAATAGGTTGGTCGTCGAAATCGCTATCCTCGGAAATCCCTGTAGATGACAAACTTGAGGTGGAGCTGTTACTGATCGTGGCTGTGTTTGTAAAAAGGGAATCTTTTCTTTTTAAATCGGCAGGTGGCGCCGGAGAATGGTTACTTAAGCCGCTGGAATCGGTCCCGAATTTCTCCAGGTCTTGGACTGGAGATTGGGAATGCGAGATATAGAAGATGTTGCCCTTTTGGGGATCTTCAAAATCATCTTGTGGATTGACCTCATCGCCTAGTTGATGTATTTGGGAGGTTTTACTTGTTTGAGTTGGATTAAGGTTGTCCATCTTGATCAAATCCTTCGTTGAATCTGGTTGATCTCGAGCTTTCTTGCCTGTTGCAGGATCATAATCGAAGTAGTCACCTGCGGAAATCTCGTCCTCTGAGATATCAGAAGAATCTTCGCCAGAATCTTCGCCATGGCCGTCTCCAAATTCTTGCATGAGAGACGTGTCCAAACTGCGCTTTCGTCTCCGTAGACCCAATTCATTATCGGGCGTATACCTAGACATGTCCAGGAACAAAGAAGGACGCGTTGGCAGCATGTGGATGCATGTGGCCTTGGGATTTGGCGTGATGGGTTGGTCGTGAAGCACTAGCAATGACTTATCTAGGACTTTATGTGGACCGTTGAAGACTCGTTCACTGATTAATCGCCATGATCTATTGCTGAGCCGTTTGCGAGGAAGGTCGGGATTTCGGGCCGATCTCCAGACACTGAAAAGAGATTCGTCGGCCTCGGCGTCGTCGTATGTTTCCGGTTCTACTGGTTCTGCTTTCGGCGTAGATACCAAAGATGTCATGTGTGCTGTCACAGCATGAATACCTGATCAGGAATTCTGACGAGGCGTAGGAGAAAGAAGAAGAATGACAAATGGATAAGGGCCCAGGTTTGGGTAAGGTTCGTTTGATCCTTCGTTTCTTTTTTTGTTTCAAAGCTTTGCACTCGAGCTCAAATCCAGGAACCTGTTCAATCTAGGGAAAAAATTCACGAGGTTGCGACTCTTATGAGTTAAAAATGGCACCTTGTATGTGCTGAAGTGTATTTATACGGAGTGCTTATATTTGGGCGAGAACTTATCGGGTGAAAAAAGAAGGCGCAATGTGAGGAAAAAGCCTAGGGCCAATAACCTGAAATCTCAGAAGTCTGTCTGTCTGGCAATAGATGCGTGGTCGACCAGAAAAGCAATTCTCCAGGGATCCAAATATGGCACCGAAGCAACCGGGGTCACGAACCTCACTTGAAAATAAAAACAGAAAAATTTACCTGGGCTCGTATCAAATCCCCTGCTCTAAAGTTAATAATAGTCACTAATAATCTATGTGGGGTGTGCCAGACCTGAGGTTGGGTTATGGGCCCGCGCTCTTAACGGCACCTTACAATGATCATGCCTGAGGCGGCGGGCCCCGGGTTCCGGATAATAGGAAAGTCGAAAAGTCATGCTAGACGGTGCCCGGGGTGCAGGAAATAGTGCCAGCATTTATTGTGTCTCTAATGTTTTTTTTCTTGATCCACATTGTTCACCGCGTGGGAGCTCTTGCGAAAGGTGCCACTTGTGAGGCGTGACCTGCCAGCGAAACCGCGCATGGACGAGGCTGAAGTGAAGGAACGGTCAGAAAGGGAAAGAGAATTGCCATGAAATGAGAAATGGGTGGAGGCATGAAATGAGAAATGCAATGAATTATGGATTGAGAAATGGAAAGAATTTTATTTTGAAATGAGAAATACAATGAAATATGAAAGGAGAAGTCCAATGATGGCGCGTACGCCTTTCAGAAATTAAGTGTCATGAGACGAGTGGGAAAAAATTGGTTCAGTGGTCAGAGCATGTTTTTTCCTTGAATGGCTTCATGCAACCCAATTGCCGGTCATTGATTGGACGTTGACTTATAATTGTCTGGTGGAATTTGATAATTTGAGGCGATTTGACAGAATCCCGAAAGTTTATATTGTGAAATTTTAAGGTGGCTGGAAATGTTGACTGAAACGAAAGGAAATGAAATGAAATGACTGGACCTGGTGTAATGAATTAGCTAAATCTGACTGGAATTATTGGAATCGCAGAGTCCTGAAATTGAATGGCATGAGACTGTGTCGCACCTGTTCCCACGAAATTCCCAGGACACTTTTTCAATGTGTTTTTCGGAGTGATTTTCGAATTATTCTTTGATGAGTTTTTTGAACTATTTTCGAACTGTTATTCGGATTTTTACTCAGTGTGTTTCCGATGTCTTTTCGATGTGTACAGAAGATTTAAGGATTGTAATTGGCAATGGGCTTAAAAGCCTGCTCGGCCAGTTTTTTCGCACGAAGCCAAGGATTTATTTGGGATATAACGAATTCTTTTTTGAGGTTTTTCTGGCATTCAGATATTTTTACTCTTTGCTTCCACAGTTTCACTTCATATGTCTGCAGAAACATTTGCGTCAGCAATTGTTTCGCCCAGAGATATCTCTTACCACGAAACTTCTCTAATGCCCGCAGGGCCCTGTGTGCTGGTGCGGTCTATGATACGATATTAATATCGGCAACTATAAGTCCTCCTTCGATACTATTAGCCTGGCAAGAAAACAAAAAATGGCAAGTGACAGGGAATTGGAACTATAAGAAATTGGGTGCTTTAATTGGTCAGCAAAAAAGTTGTACGTTTGGGATAAACGGATATTTACCAGAGACAATTTCCAAACCATATAGAATCACATAAATTAGGCTGCACTTTCACCGAAGAATACAAGTTTGTGTGAGATAAATCCAAGCAGCCGTTATTTTTGTCTGATAAAGCTTTCGGGCGCTTGCCATGACAGTTGGCGAAAAATACATGTTGGGCTTGGTTTTCATGGCTCACACTTAATATCTCATTTGACGAGAAACTGCGGCACTTGCAAATTAGGTGGGCTCATAATATTTAAATCTGAGCACTAGTAATTCAGGTTTTTACCATGTTCAAGATGAGACGCAACTATTATCGGTATGCAATTCAGGTACCATATTTGTCCTTGAGCTTTTTCGAATATGGGTCTTCAAAGTATCGTTTTTGACACAAGCTTATATCGTGTGTAGCGAAATTAGCTCGAAAGAATTCCGGCACTAATAATCAGCATTATGTATTGAATGTGTTTCACATGATTTCGATTCTCTTAATTTGTTGGGGTTGATCTCTGGTATTCTTACCTGAGCAGGTGAAGACTAGTCTCCGCATACGAACCCGCGTCGACTCGTTGTTAATGTCAAGCTGTCCTTCTGGAGCATGTAGACCATCCTCAGTCAGTTCACTTCGATCTGCTCACTTCTTAGGTGGTCATATGACTGATAAATACTCCTGCGGTTCCTCGCTTGTACTTTCATAGTTACCAACAGGTTCGGCTGGGTCCGCATCACGTCTTGGCCGGATACGTATGTATCTCTCGCATCTTCCGTTAGAGGTTCCGGTTCCATCGCTTCATATTCTTTATCGTGGATATGAGATGGTTGTTCGTGAAACTGATGACCTTTGAGAACCTTTGAGTCACTCTCGGAAATTAGTAATCCTACTAACCTTCTCAATTGTTTGTCTGGTGAACTCTTTTAAGTTTCTTCTCTGTATCATTCTTTTCTGATGAGATGATATGTGATGTTACTCTTGACAAGCGCAAGTTATTGCTCTGTGTAAGATAGTATGCCTTGCGAATTGTTGGCCTTATGAACTTGGACTTGGTTCGACTCGATCAAGTTATACAACCTGAGCCCACAGCCCACAAAGACCTTTACGCCCCGGAAGTTGTCTTCCGTGAGGCTCAGGACTTGATGGATACTGTTGTCGGTGTTTGAGGTTTCTTCCTCGAAAAGTCATAAAGTAGCTGTTGGAATATTTCAAGACTGGAATTCTATTTTACCATCTTTAAACTTTCAGCTGACTTTTAATCGTATCGTGCTGAGACGCTTAACTACTCGATTAATACGGTCTGAAACTCAACCTATAGGTATCACCAAGAAGTACCATTTGTATCCTGAATATTGCATTTCGAGATCTTCAACCATCCGCCGTATTCTCATCTTTTTTTGCTGCTACAGCCGGCGGTGGTCTCACTTGACCTGTTCTTCTTTCTGTAAACGTCTAGTTGATTAGGCTAGTTCGTGTCTGATGTCTGAATGATTTTCCCGTGGGCTCCATATCCAAACATGGGTTGTTCCAGCCCCTAAGATTGTGGTATGTGCGCAATAGCAACTGGCAATTGCGAGCCTTCCTCGGCTTGTATTCTTGGTAAAGGTCTTAAATCAGCTGTAGTCGGTAGTATTACATTCTTCATCCATTTTACGAGCCACTTGAATCCGTCTTGCGCTAATGCCGGTACCCAAACGCCCTTACCTTCGGAGATACGTCAACTTCTTTAGCTTCCAGAGCTAATTTGCTGGCAGCAAGTTCAGCAGGCTAAACGTCTTGGGCTGTGTCGGTAAAGCCGGTATGCTTCTTGGGTGAATCCCCATTTTCGCCACATTGCTGATGCAGTCTCGTTCTTTTCCTTTCTGGCAGGTCCAACGAACTATCCGTATGGTAATCAGTCTTCTTCTTCTTCTTGACACCCAAGGGATGTGATTCACTCAAGCTCGTTCTGTTCTTGATTGGCTTTTCTTCGGCAGTCTAGTTGGCCTTTGTATTTCGATCCCTTTGTTAATTTCACGTAACGTTTCTCCCCTTTCCGGCAATCATGCGTGCAATTTCACCTGTTGGATATCCGAATGATGAACGTGGAAGCTAGTCACAGTTTAGAGTCATATGAGAGAGGCCAGCTTGGCACTTGTTTTAACATAGAAGAAAGGACTTCCCATTTTCATTCCGCATCTTCACCGTAAGGACCTATTATGGGGCCGGATACTCCCTCTGGCATAAGTTTATAATCTGATTCGTGAGTTTTCCAGGCTCTTAAGCATGGATCCGCCATGCCAGTCGGTCAGACACTTCGCTTATTCACAAGATTTATACACATGCCCGTCGACTAACATCCGAAGGTTTACTCTGACCTGCACTCTTATCCTGATTAGGTGAAGAAAACGTATGCATAGGTCTACCTGAGTAAAGGCACCGGACTGGTATAATACAACGACTTGGTCATGTTCAACCTAAATTCCAACCACCTACTTCAATGAAGCAGATATTATCGTATGTTCTCATCCACCGACTCATCCTCTCTCCTGCCAGGAATCTCTACCTAGTGTTACCTCACATACTCTCTCAAGGACATTAGTCTTCCAATTACTTTCACACCGTAAGTAATAGTGTTCGGGAGATATCACAAATTCAGTCTCAAATTTGCCCAATTTGCTATTCACTAATCGTCATTTCAAAGGTATTTTCCAGGTGAGTGTTTGGCTAGCTCAGTTCAATTCTTGACGGAATTTTCTTCCCTCCCTCAGGAAATTCACTCGCTAGAGTAAAATGAAAGAGCTCTAGGTAAACTGACAAGTTACCTGGAAGTATACCGGGAAAATAAAGTGAGACGGACGCTCCATTTGACTTTCTCGGAATTGAGAAGGAAGACACACCAGTTCTATGAACGCCATCATTCCATCAATTGATCTCGGAGCAACATCGACTCCATTCGCATTCAGACTTCTCCGAGTCAAGTCGAACAAAAGAAAATGGCACCAAGTCCTCTACAATATCTTGCGGGATACTGCCGTGTGTCCTCTGACCACTTTTAAGTTTTTCAGAGTCAAGCCAAAACGACGAGGTTGTTTGTCTCGTAAATTAACTTAACAACCTTCTACTAATTGCTCTCTGCTAATTGCTCTCTGCTAATTGCTCTCTGCTAATAACTCTCTGCTAATTATTCGCTGCTAATTATTCGCTGCTAAATATCCCTCCTAGCTATCGGCTACTAATTTTCCTTTACAAATTATTCTCTACCTAATATCATTTACTAACTATCCCCTACTAGCTATCGCTCACTAACTATCCTCTACTGATTATCCGCCACTGAACATCCTTCACTGATAATCCTTCCTGAATATCCTTTCCACGTAGACACATCAGGAAATGTTCATGGTTGGCACAAGAAAAGAAAATTCTTGTTTTCAGTTGATTATCTCTATGCTAGGTTTTGGAGCATGGTTGATCCCCTGTTATCGGTGTGCTCATCAAGCTGGAAATTGAATGCATCAAGATCCCATTTACTTCAAAATTGCGTTACTTCAAAAGTTCACTTTTCTATAATATTCTAGACTCAAAAGTCATAAGCAAATGCTTCGTCTGAGAAAATCCAAAATTTTTACGGCTCATTACCTCACCATCTCGTGCTGCTTTTTATCGTTTGACGAGGATTTGCGAGGATCTCTCCCCAGTGGTCCCTCCATTAGAGAATACTGGCATCGGTTTTCCATTCATCTTTTCATCTTTTCTGCAAGATTGAAGGTCTTCAAAAAGGACGAGACTTGTCCAGCTGTGAAAGGACTGGTAGATATTTATCCCGCCACCACGTCTGCAAATAAAAACGTATTGCGAGTGTAATAGGTGAACGAGGTTTCTCTTCACGTGAACAGGGTCTCTGTGAAACACAGTGAAATATGAAAAGTTTAGCTTGTCGCCAAGTCACTCAATCATTGATCAAAAATCCGATTAAATCGGTCAAATCGATCAAAAATTCTCAGCAGGGTAAATATCCCTCAAGCCTAAATTGGCCTTAACAGAAGACTGGGTCAATAATCAACAATACCGTTTCTTGGTCTAATCAAAGTATCGCCAACCTCTACGAAAACACCTCGTACGGCCTACAATCCGCCCTGTCTGACAAACCATTGCAATACAAATTAAAGCCAAACTCGCACGGTTGCATGTGCCACATTGTAAAGATGGCCCGGCAGCGTCTTGCTTGAGAGGATTCTAGAAGAAAATAATTCTCGCACAGTGACCTTTCTCCAAGAGCTCGTAACCACAGCAATTGTATTGTATGATGCGTAACGTGTGGTGCGGCGCGGCGCCCAACGCGATACTGCCGGACACTTTCGAGACAACTGACCTGACCCCAGTCCGGAAATTAAGGCCAATGATTCCAGCAAAAGCCACGAAAAAAATTGAATTTTGATAATATTTTGAGGAAGCAAAGGGCTCTTTAATTATTTAACCACTTACAGGATTTCTTTCTACTCGAAACTTGTGGTTTGGAATCTCCGTCAAAACCCGGTTTTCTCGGGCCGCGGCCCCATTTGGCTCTACCCCAGGGACGTTCCTTTCTCGTTTGCTGCGACACCGACACCAGTCACCAAATTACGTAGCAAGCAGGACGCCGCGCCATTCCTGGGGCCCCTCCCCTACTTGTTTGCTCTATATGGAACCGGAGGGAGGGGGAGCGGGCGCCTTCATAAATAACTTCTGGCTCGCTGTGGAATTACCTTTATTCTTTTTCTTCTCTCTTTTTTTCCTATTCTTTTTCAATTAATCAAATCAAGAACCAATTTCACTTGACTCGTGCAATTGACCTAGTTCTCATATTCTATCACTATCACATAGTTTCTGTTCCCCACACTCAACGAACAAATCATGGCTAAGAAGTTGCTTTTGGGATTGGCTGCCGTCGGCGGTGGTGTATACCTCTACGACCAAAACGTTCTGCCCATTTTGCCCAGAGATAAACAGGGCCACGTATTGGGCGTCTCGCAGGCCGGGCCTCCAAAGGAGTTGAGAAAAGACTTTAAGAAATTGGGCGAAGATACGAAGGATTTGGGCTCGCAACTTAAGAAGACTGTCAATGGGTCTGTGGCCGACATTCGCCACAAGACCGACGACGCGGTTTCCACAATCAAGGACACTGAAATGTACAACAAGTGGTCGCAGAAATTGGACAGCTACCAAAAGGAAGTGCGTACCGAGTTGGAGAACATCGATGACAAGCCTTTGCCCAACAAGTTGGCGGCTAAGTACATCAACCTTGTGAATTCCATTGGCCAAACAGAGGACGAGAAATTGCGGGAGTTGGCCTCGTCAACCTCCTCTAGACAACAGGAGATCAAAAAGGACTTGTCCAAGAACCAGCAATCGTGGTCTTCGTGGTGGTCCGGCAAGAAGTCGGAGGCCGAGAACAAGAAAGATGAATTGGCTTCCAAGGCTGAAAGCGAGAAAAACTCCTGGTACAACTGGGGCCAGAACAAGGCCGACGACGCCAAGAAGGCCGCTGACGACGCCGAAGCCAAGCTTCATAAGGAGAAGAACTCTTGGTTGAACTGGGCTGACGACAAGTCCGACGAAGCCAAGAAGGCTGCCCAAGACGCCGAGGCTAAGCTCCACAAGGAGAAAAACTCCTGGTTAAACTGGGGTTCCTCCAAGGCTGACGAGGCTGAAAAGGCTGCTAAGGACACGAAGAAAGAGTGGTCTTCTTGGGGCTCAGCCAAGGCTGACGAGGCTGAAAAGGCTGCTAAGGACACGAAGAAAGAGTGGTCTTCTTGGGGCTCAGCCAAGGCTGACGAGGCCGAGAAAGCTGCTAAGGATGGCCACAAGGAGTTGAAGTCTGCTCTCAATGACCTGTCGCAACAGGTTTCTGAGAACTACGAGTACGCCAAGAAGGTTGCAAGTGAGGAGTACGAGACCGCCAAGAAGAATTTGGAAAACTGGACTCAACAAGCTAAGGACAAGGCCAACGGTGTTTGGAGCAAGGCCGATGAGGAACACTTGAAGAAAGCTGGTGATGACCTTCAAAGCGCGTTCTCCAACTTGAAGCGCTTTGGTGAAGAGTTGACAAAGTAAGCGCCACCATAGATACGATGTATATATTGACAATACAGTCTTAGTAATACAAATCTTCGAATAAGCTTTCCGGCCCTCGCGATCCTCACAAGAAAATATTTTGAAATTCTTTCTATCGCCCGATTACATTATACTACAACATTATATTACATTGTGTGAGATCTCCCATACCCCTGCTCCACAGAGCACTAAGGTTGAGACCCATTCGAACTAGTATTATTCTGGCTCTGGACTTATCGGCCATCTCTGCCAATTAGCATTGTTCGATTGATAGTTGGTAATCCCATAGTTCTGGAACTAATCTAAGCTCTGTGATTGCTTGAATACTTCCCATTGTTCGAAGAGTAATACCAGTGTCGCGATTGGCTAGTGACTTAGTCTTTGTCACATGGACTTTGAGTTGAAGTCTATATGAATGAATTTATTGCGTCTTGGAAGAGAGGTCTTTGTGGCTCTTCAGTTGTTATTGAATTGGTTAATATGAGTGGATTGTTTAATATGCAACGTGATCCTAATTCCGAGTTTAATACATTATATGACAGTGTATGGCATTACATTATATTCCATAATATCACCATATATGACATTATATGACATAATATTATATGTCATTATTTCTTATAATATCATACCACATCATATGACATTTAATTACATGACATCACATTGTATGACATTATATAACATTTTATAACAGGAATATATGACATCACATCATATGATATTAAATGTCATAAGATATTATAACATTGTATGTCATTATATGTCATAACATCTGTCATTGATTCACATTCTTTCATTATTCACGAAAACTCA
>JAKTYA010000211.1:0-52907 GCA_030561745.1 Metschnikowia gelsemii
AAGGTGAAAAGGCGGATAATAACCACGAGTAACGATTACCATATACACTGGACTGGAAAGACATCATGTTCAAGCGAGCTAATAAATGTCAACTTCATTGAGGGAAAAAGGTGTTACCTGGAACGAGGAGAACAAAGTGTGGGGAGGGCCCAGGGGAAGTGCGTGGGATGTTGAGGTTGGGGGGCTGCATGAGGTATGCGACTAATGTTTAGTCTTGTGAGGAGAGTATATTTCAAGTCTAGATAAATACTCCAGATTAGCTGAAACCCTATCACTTTGTCCAAGTATTTGTCGAATTGAAAGGGATATGTATTGTTGAGAATTACTAAGAAGTATAATAAAATTGAAACAAATCTTACAGGATGAGCGTAAGCGTTGTTCCGAGAACATCTTTCTTGGGACAGGTCAGGCCTCAGAACAAAGTTTCTGAAGAGCCGTATTGGTTTTCTGCATCGCTTCTAGCTCATAACTTTTGGATATGACAAAGATAATCAATTATAATCTCTGGTTGAATTTTATGGTGTATCATATTATCTACTATAATAAGTCACTAATTTGTAGCTTCTAATACATGAATGTCAGGCGTGGCCATTGATTACCTAAGCTGGCATCCTCTGTCAGATTTCATTTGAAGCCATCCTTCATTATTGCCATCAATAGTAACTTCTTCAACATCATCGTATAGCTTATTAAGTTACGGATCAAACTGAGATAAAACTCCTTTTGAATTGTGTTCACTTGATCATGTGGCCAAAGATCGTGGCCTTGGCTCGGCGTCAGGTTTAGTCAGCATCCAACATTTAAGGCTACAATATGAAAGTCGAAATTGTATGTGACTCTGACCCCGCACGAAAGGAGATACCTAAATGTAATTTAGAACCATAAGTTTTCCAATAAGAGTGTTTCATACAATTTCATTTAAAATAAAAGCCATTTTCCGGTTCTCAATTTTCCACAACATAATGCAATAAAATGGTCGTACACCTTCTTCCAGGTAAGGCCCGCTCAAGGTGAAGTGAGCCTTAATTCCTAAACACGGCCCTTTCTGGGGATCCTGTCTATAGGTGCGGCGCGCACGCGATCGAAACGCGTTTCGAATAAGTCATTCCATTTTTTTAGACCGCGTCTTCCATCTATTTGTCCTTTCAAAGTCATTAGATTCTGCTTTCTTCTATCATAAATCTTGCTAGCTCTCCCAAAAACACCATTCTAGCTCTTCTTTCTGCCCTTATTTTTGTGCGCCAGACTGTCTAAAACTCGTTTAAGCTCAATATGACTATTTTCGAAACTTTGGAAGATCCAAAAGGCTTCACGTCATTGAAGTTCGAGCCCGGTGAAAATAATGTGGTACGTCGCCGAATGAGCCTCATCGAGGCCAACCAATTGATATAATGGGCTTCACTTTATTGCGGCTTTGTCAGGGTAGAAAGTTATATCAAATACAAGACGGTGTCGAGATTATTTAAAATGGCTGCCGGTAAAATACCCGCCGATCAGGGAGGGCGTGATACGTTCCTTTGTGATTATTCCGGAATTATTTCAGATGTGAAACTTCCAATTTTAAGCAAGAATTCACTGAAATGCAGATGTGGTGCAAGAATTGCCATCAAATTTCCTCGGGACTACGAACATGATATGGACTGGTATCTCGATGTTCTTGAATCTGGTGAAACAATGGTCAATGTTGTTTGGTACTAAAAGCACAATCATCCTGTGCTGCCTTCTTTGCACTTCTCGCGCCTAGAAGAAGGTACGAGACAACTCGTTGACATTGCTGTATCAAGCGGCATGAGCTGGAACGAAGTTCTTGGCAAAAAAGAACATGACATTCACAATCCTCTTAATTCTTTCGTGATTGAAGACCATCACCTCTTCAACATCAGAAATTCACTTCTACGGGGGTTGGCTGTGAAAGGTTTTTGTCTCGATGAAAGCTTAGAGAATTGGGCCATGATTATTGGCCGCAATGGTATGGTTGCGTATCAGGATGAACTTCGATGTCCAGAACTTCAAGGAGAATACGCAAGAGAAACATCACAACCAAAGAAAATTTGGTCGCTTGTATTCATGACTGATTGGCAACGGGATATATTGAAGAGAGACGGCAACACCTTATATCTTGATTCTATTGTCACTGCCAAAGATCGCCTCAAGGATGAAGAAGAAATTCATCTATTCACTATCTTAGTGAGAAGTAGCACGACTGCCCAAAGCTGTCCAGTTGCTTTTTTACTCACCAACTCAAGGCACCAATTCGTGATTGCTGATTTTCTTGAAAGGTTAAGATATTTTCTCGTGTTGAACCAACTCATGGGATCATCGATTGTGATACAGCCGAGAGACTCGCTTTGGAGAGTGTTTGGCCTCTGATTAAAGTCGTTCTCTATCGGTGGCACATTTGGCTGAATCTCAAAAATGTTGAAATGTCAGAGGATAATCGCAACATATCCATGTATGAATTGAACGAATTACAAAGAGAAGCCCAAAGTGACTTGAACAAAACTTATGAGTGTGAGACCAAAGCTGACGGGGATGAGAAAATGAAGATGATGATTAGCAAGTATAAAAATAATCATTATGTTTTTTCTTACGCTAAACGTGAATGGCTCCTCAAGCTGAAGAAAGTCGCAACCGCAAATGGTGTGTCGCAGCCCATTGTATGTGATTTTGTTAATCTGTTCCATATTATGTTGAAGTCCCGTGATTTCTCTGGGAGAGGGAAGTACCGGCCTGACTTTTTGGTTTTCACGCTTTACAAAGTTATTGAGTCATCTTATCACATGAAAGAGATATCGGCCTTGACCGAGTGTGGCTTAAGGACTTGGGATCAGCTGGAGGAAAAAGCCAAGAAACTAGCAGAGGAAGTTTCAGAAGAGCGTGTCTTGAAAGATGTGCTTTGCGATGGCGAGAATATGCTTGCGGTGCCGTCCTTTCACACGAGGGACTATTATTTCGTAGAATTTCTCACAGCTACAAAATCGAAGGCGACATGTTCTTGTCGACATTGGTTCCAAAATCAGTCATGGTATAAACATATTTTTCTGGCTTTGAGACGAAAGACCGCAATAAAAAAGGCTCTTGAACAAAATCGAGAAAAATACAAGCAAAAACATGGTGTTGGTTATTATTCTTTGATGAATAGACTCTTTAATGGTGACACGACTTCACAGCAACGTTCATTTTCAAATGCTCCCTCGGTGATACCTTCTTCAACAATGACTCCTTCTACTATGGGCCCCTCTTACTTTTTGGGCCCTTCGTCGTTGAATAATGCACTACCTATGCAACCAACTGGTCCCATGCAAACAACAGGTCTTATGCAACCAACCCATCCTTTGCAACCAACCCATCCTGTGCTGTATCCATACCCCATGCGACAGTCTGGTGCCATGAGATCGTCATATCCCATGCAACTACCTGGACCCGCGCAACAGTCATATCCTATACAACCGCCTGGACCTATGCAATCATTAAATCCCATGCAACCGTCTGGGCACATGCAATCATCATATCCCATGCAGCCATCATATCCCATGCAGCCATCTTATCCAATGCAGCCATCTTATCCTATACGGCCATCTTATCCTATGCAGCGTAATTTTGCTATGCAATCCTCTCATCCGAGACGAGACTCGACGCCTATTCAAGGGTCTCCTCCCATGCAAGGCTCATTTTCTGTGCAAGGCCCGCGACCAATTCAAGTCTCGGCGCTGGTGCAAAGCTCTATCCCTGTAAACCACCCTCTTCGTGTGCAAGGCTTACAATCATTAAGAACCTCGAAGCTAATCCAAGAATCTCTTCCGGTGAAACGCTCATTTCCTGCGCAAGCTCTGGTCCGAACGCCTCCTTCAACTGTGGTGTCAGAGGCAGTGTTGCGCGTTACGCGCGTTTTACGCCAAAATTACGATTTACGAAAATTGGGGCCATCGTAATCACCACCATAATTCAAATTACGTTTTTGGGAGCCATCGTAATCACCATCGTAATCGTAAATCGTAATTTGTGGCGTAATTTTGTCGTAAATATTTCGTAATATATCGTAATGATTTTCGTAATTCTTCGTAATTCTTCGTAATTTGTTCATAATCAATCTCTCCACTTAGCACTCTGGAAATGCGTTAATAGTATCGATTTATGTATTTACTTGCTTCAAAACTGTGTTCCACCAAATTTAGTGCAGATTTTAGCGAAACGGTACAACATATGTCGGTGTTTAGATTTGTAATGCTTGATTAAAGTTGTCACATTCCCCTCGCATTTATGGGTATACTTTCGAGAGCAATAAGAAGCGTTACACGTAAGCGAGACAAGCCTACCTTGGTCAAGTTTAGTCTCCTAAACTTGTCGTTTGTATAGATCTAATTCAAAAGCAGGCGAACTCAGCTGTTCCAATCTAATGGAATCAAAATCAGCCTGTGAACTATTCTCTTCCGAAGAGATATCTGTCATCGTATTCGAGCACGCAGAATGGTGAGAATGGGCTTTGGGGAAGGCGGCGTGAATGAGGCGAGTCGTTCTCGTTTTTTGTTTTCAATGAACGAGCGAGGAGCATTCGAGTATCACAAAATTTACGGCCGTGAATACGTGCATGTCAGGTGCTTCTGCTTGGGCTTCAACCCAATATCTGAGCAAGATGTGCAGCACTGGTTAATGAGTACCTCACTGAAGAAAGACCTTAGAAAAAGCGTGAAAAACGTGAAATAGACGTACTAAAAAACGTAAAAAGGCGTAAAAAAAACGTAAAAAAGCGTAAATATAAACGTAAAAAACTTAAAAGTAAAACGTATTACGATAAATTACGATTTACGAAATTCGGGGTCGTCGTAATCTGAAATCGTAATCGTAAATCCTTAGCGTAAACGCGTAATTTTCATTACGATTTACGCAAAATTACGACAACGCGCAACACTGATCGCAAGATATTCTTTTCTTTGTCCTTTCTTTACTCTTGCGAGGTACTGACATAGTGGCTCTTTAAAAGATCTCACGTCACTTTTATACTGGAATACAGTCCCTTTTATACTGGAATACAGACACATTTTTTGAAAAATAGTCGTGCATCATATCTTCTTATATGCAGGTAACCTCTAGATTGTGCATAATTCCCCAAAATTTCGGACATCGAAGCCGGATAATGGACTATTTTGAGAAGGTACTAGAGAATAGCCGGTCGTATTCGGGCGTGATCATCAATGCAGACATTTTGTAGACGCGTAGCTCTCGTCAAATGTTGTTGGCATGTGGGGCTCGAGCACAGGGTTTCGGATCCCCTGATGCGAGTTTTTCCAGACACGACCAAAGACGAGGCTGTGAGAAAAGAAAATCTTTCTTCTCTTCTTTTAGAGAATTTATACAGATAATATACTGTTAGACGAGGTCGTAAACTTATAAAGATCCGACCATTTTACAACTAGAAACCATCAATTATTCGTATCCTGTCTGCATACAGCGCATCTTACAGTATTAACATCATTAATTGTTACGTTTCAGGACCCGGCTGCTCACTGAAAGGCGTGAGTGCTTTTGAGTAAGGTTGTGCGCGAGTCGATATAAGCAATGCTCGAGAAGAGTCCCTTCCTTTTAAGACTAAGCGGAAATGACGGACAAATATGGATGATATAAATTTTAGATAATTCTGGGGATGTAGGACCAAAAGAATTAAGGTCTGAACCTCGTTGAATCCCGGTTGCCTCTGTTGGCATATTCCGCGCATCTAACACTGCGGAATGAATTACAAGGCTTCGCGTAATTCCAAGCAATAATTGGATTTATTCCGGACTTCACACGAGCTTGGGCTGCGATTGAATGGTCCCCCCGAGAAGGGAGATAGCTCTTTCTATGGAAATCCTGTTTGTTCTGGATGGATTTGTGATGAAAATATTCCACAAAATTTGAAATTGAATGGACATATAGCAAACGTAGCTTCAGAGTGTTTTGAGGACCGGTGTTGTCGCAACAATTCCTGAAGATTATTTTAGTTCTATGTTTTGTTTTTGGTTTGCAAGTTTCTCACTCATTTTCTCAATCTTTTTTTGGCCCTTGATTAAGGACGGGGCCTGTTTGAAAAGCCACCAGATTTAGAACTTCTGTTAGAAAACTAACCTAGTCCCGACCAGGTAGGCAAATGGCCTGCATAGTGTAGTCACGTGAGCCCGTCGGGCTCCTCAATCATGGACAGTTAACAACTGGGCTACACCTCGACAGGTAGGATCATTCTATTTCCTTGGTCTGAGAGGCTCGTATAGACGACCCATACATCCGGTATTAGGCTTAGAAGGACATATCGAGCCGCTACAGGAACCTTATCCTATAACTTCTCAAAAAACCAATTTCACGCAGTTTACCAAAAGTTATCGTCTTGCTGTAATAAAAGTCTTTTCATCTTTCAATAATTGTCAGTGGGATCAGTATATTCTTATCTTATAAATTTTCTTGAAGACCCCTTGCACACGACTTTGATGCATGTGGCAAAGATTATAGATCAGTGTCGCGCGCTGTCGTAATTTTGCCTTTAGGCTAAGGATTCACGATTACGATTTCAGATTACGACGACCCCGAATTTCGTAAATCGTATTTTATCGTAATACGTTTTATTTTTACGTCAATTCTTACGCTTTTATACGTTTGTTTTACGTTTTTCACGGCTTTTCCAAGATCTTTCTTTGGTACATTAACCAGTGCTGCACGTCTTGTTCAGATATTGGGTTAAAGCCCAAGCAGAAGCACCTGACATGCCCATGTTCACGGCCGTGAATTTTGTGATACTCGAATACTCTCGCTCGCTCATTGAAAACGAAAAACGAGAGTGACTCGCCTCATTCACGCCGCGTTCTCCAAAGCCCATTTTCACCATTCTGCGTGCAATGACAGATATCTCTTAGGAAGAGTCTAGTCCGCAGGCTGATTTCAATCTCATTGGATTGGAACAGCTGAGCTCACCTGCTTTGACATCAAGTCTAAACAAACGACAAGTCTGGGAGACTAAACTTGACCAAGGTATGCTTGTCTCGCTTATATGTAAAGTTGCTTATTGCTCTCGAAAGTATCCCCTTCCAAACCCGTGGAATATGACAACTTCAATCGAGCATTACGGATCCAAACACCGAGATATGTTGTACCGCTCCGCTAAGATCTGCACTAAAGCTTGGTGGAACACAGTTCTGAAGTAAGTAGATACATAAATCTATAATATCAATACATTTTCAGAGTGCTAAGTGGAAAGATTGCCCAAATATAGGAGTGGCTAAGCTAATCACTGTCTTATAATAGTGAAGATCATGGTATCGTATTCTCCATGTTATGGTAGTTTTCGGAAGCCTGCCTCCATTTTTTTTTGGGGTCAAATCACAGTAAATTTAGCGTTTCTTGCTGCGGCAAAAAAAGAACAAATTCCGAACAAATACCGAAGAATTACGAAAAAATTATGATGACTTACGCAACATTCATGACAGAATCACGCCACAAATTACGATTTACGATTACGATGGTGATTACGATGGCGCCCAAAAACCTAATTTGAATTCCGGTGGCGATTACGGTGGCCCCATATTTCGTAAATCGTGATTTTGGCGTAATTGCGCGTAACGCGCGTAACGCGCAACGCTGTAGATGCACCATTGTCTAATTAGTGGAAACGACTTTCTTCATTTCTGACACCGAAACCCACACAATCCAAATTAATCGTGATTATAGCCGGAACCTCTCAGTGATCTTTCTTGTTATTAAAAAGACCTATGTACGAATCCTCACTCAAGCCTCTTTCTACCTCAGGCACGAGTTCAAGAAATGCCGTGCATGCAGCCCTTTTCCATGCACTCTGGATCTCGAATCTCAGCCCAGCTTGCCTGCAGTACACGCATTAAACTGTATTCCTTTTCAAGATTCGCTCCTCAGGGCCTTTAGCGCCTCAAGCATTTAGGGCCAACCATCTCTAAACCCAAGCATTCTGGGTCAATTGCCTAAAGTTCTCTAGAGCGAATAAGCCGAATTTCAGGCCTTCCCATCATTATTTGGTGACGACCATCTTTCGGGCCTAACCGGCATTGTCTTTTTCTTCCATTGTTCCACGTCGCACTATAGTCAAAACCCATCAGATCAAGAAACCTATAATTTCAATGATAGCTCGCCTACATTCTCGAAAAATAAAACGAACAGGAATGTGGATCGTGGCCGTTGCACTTGTTCTCTTTCTTTACGGATTCCACAAATCAGACCGTGGTTCATGGGACCTTAGTACTCTTGCCAATGCAGCGTCACTCTCCACAGCAAGTTCTGCGTTCAAAGCACGGCTTGCCAAAGAGTACGCGAGACATCCTAAGCTTGCGTCATTGGACACGAAATCTACGGTATACGAGTCGTTTTTTCATGGGGCGAAAATGCGTGAAATTTTGGTAGAGACCTCGCTTGAAGACCGGTGTGTGATCTACTTCACCGAATTGGACCGGCGAAACCCGGCGTGGAAGGTGGACCCGTTGGCGAATATCGAATATAATAGTGAAGCTCAAATGCCGCTTGAAGAGTACATGAGCATGGAACTACGGAGCGTCGGGAAAAAAATGACCCAGGCCAAGTTGAATAGGGAAACGTATGTCGCTCCGACGAAAAGCAACATGCGCAAAAAACATACAGCCATGCGGCGTGCTTTACGTGAGGGCGAACAAACCATACATGACTACATGACGCACGTGCGTGTATTTAACAAGTGTTTCATTGACGCAGGGCCCGGGGATGCAACCTTTGCTGATAAGCAAAGAACCCTCTTTCAAGACGGCCAACCACATGAGATAAAGACGGTCAACCGACCCAAAGGTTCTGTGACATGTAAGGATGTCCAGGAAAAAGTATTTCCGTGGCTTACGCTCGAGTATCCCGAGTTTATCCGATGGGACGGCCACGTTTCGTCTTTTCCTGGCATGGAAAACAAGCAGTTCACGAAAAGCGACTGCTTCTTGAAAGACTATAAGGCGCAATTGAACGGAAAAGGCATTGTTATCACTGTCAATGACAACCACGCGGCATTCGCCATCAGATTGGTGAGGCTATTGAGATATCTAGGCAACACACACCCGATACAAATCGTTTACCATGAAGGGCTAGGCGAGGATGCAAAAGCCAAGCTAGTGCGAGCTGCCCGGGGCGAGTTTCGAGGGTTCGCTGCACAAGATCTATGGTTTGTCAATGTGGAGCGGGCATTAAGCGGTTCTTATAAGGGCAAGTTCGCAGCATACACCAATAAAATCATAGCAACGATGTTTAATTCCTTTGAGGAAATCCTTCTCTGTGACGCCGACACGGTTCTTCTTCAGGCTCCCGAGTATTTCTTTCAGTTGCAAAAATATATCAAGACCGGCACAATGTTCTATAAAGACAGGGCCATGGGCCTTGTGCGGCCTACAGGGGACGTACGTTTTTTTCTCAAGCTTATGCCTTCGGTGGCGGATTCGGCGGTTTTCAATATTCCTCAAGTTTCGAATCATACACTCGACATCGATCTATTCAGAGGGCTCTCGTACTACATGGAAAGTGGAGTGGTGGCCATCCACAGGAAACGCCACTTTATGCAGCCGCTCACTATGATGACGATGGATTTCCATGAACAATTCAAGGCTCGTTTACATGGGGACAAAGAGCTCTTTTGGCTTGCGCTCGCCAGCATGGGAGACGAGTCGTTCGCTTTTAATGACAACTTTGCTGCGGCTGCGGGGGAACTCACCCCGGAAATCGACCGCGAGTTCAAGACAAACGACCACGAGTTCCGTTCACAAGAAATCTGCGCCAATCATCCTGCGCATATCAGCGACATCGATAACCATACTTTGTTGTGGTTTAATTCCGGGTTCTACCACTGTGGCAATGCATTCAGGCCGGAAATGAGGTGGGAGGACGAAGTAAAGAGAAACAGGCTCTATCCACATCTCAAGTCTCCCCAAGAATTCGAGACTTTCTTCAAGTCCCAGTTACGCATTACTCACGCGATAATTCCTCCAGTCAAAGAAAGTACTGGAAAAGTTTCATATAAAAATACCGAAAACGAACCTACCATGCCGTGGATCGCGTGTAGATACTGTCTTAACTACTGCATGTGTGCTTATTCGCTGGTGGGCGGCCGGTACGTCGACCACGGCAAGAAGATAGATACATATACCCCCGGAACCCTCATTGCATTCACCCCTGACGAGATCCTGTCATTTGAAGCTGCTGGGGATGCGTGGATGGCTGATCTCGACTAGGCAAATGGCTGTGTGTGCTGGTCTATTTTGAGTAATCTGCTCAATGGTTGCTCGGGTCGTATTGACGCCATACTTTAGATGGTTGATCTCGACAAGAATGCTGGCTATACTTGCTAGGGTGTTTTGAGCACTTTGTTCAATGGTTGCCTAGATTCCAATGGCATCCTTCTTTAATTGAATTGAGAGCAAGATGTCTCATCATGACACTCTTACCAATGTCATCAAATGGAAAACTGCTAATGCAATATGATGTCACGCACAATATGTATCAAACGCTTCCATACCCCAGCCGTATTACGCTGCGAAAGCTGTTCCAGCTGGTAATGGCATGAAACTAAAGCGAATATTCGCTTCATTATTCGCATCAAACTCTTTGCATCGAACCGTTCATGCTTGTCACCTCGTTGTTCGATGAGTGCGTCGCCGTAGCTCCGTAGCTGACCGGGGCGAGCTCTTGTTAATAAGTCGGACTTCAAGGAATGCAGACGTGCCTTTCGGCTTGGCCTCTCCAAATAATTACTGCTAGAACACTCAGATAGTAGAAGATTGTGAGGCACCTACTACGAGGGTTTAGTCAAATGCACGACGTTCAACATGGAGGCCCTACCCTCAACTCAGAACAAACCTTTTTCATCGATTGCATAACTGAACTAACTGAATCACACACTCAAGACGTGATTTGGAGAGGAAGTAATAGATGAGATGCCGGATCCTTGCCAGATAGTACTTATAAGTAGAAATACTCGAGAGAAAAAGGTTATGCGCAGTTTTGAGATATATTTGCAGACGACTTTTAGACGGCGATTTCTCGCAAGAATTTATCACTATGGAGAAAACAACCTCTTGCAATAGATAACCAAGGAAAACCTCCTGCAAATTCCCTTGCTATTTAGTTTCTCAAGGGTTCCTGATTCCGTGGTACGTTAAGCAACGCGACTCCCGCGAACCTAACATTGAGGTAGACAGCGCGGTGCGAACCCGTACCAAATGAGCCAGAAAACACATCATCGGCACCTTAGATGCCGAGCCTAAGACATCTCTAAATCCTACAAAGCCCTCAAAAACCTTTAAAATTCACACCATACTCCACAATATGGGTAAACTTAAGGTTGGGGACGATGTGGATTTGGCTAATGCCACCGTGGGCGGGTGTTTGAAACAAATCAGGCGCACAAACGTGGCACTACCGGCGAATTACCTGCCGTGTACTGTACCAGTATGGGTCTGTGATATTGAGCCCCAGCAAACAAAGAAAATGCTCAATTTTATTGAAAAGACAATCAAGGTGATGGATCCGGCCGAGTTTATTCACGTAAAGAGGTTCCGAAAAATCACCAATGGTGCCAACGAAACCTGCTTATCCACGGTTATTTGCCGCGGACCGTTATTTCCTGAAAAGCAGGAGCTCATATATCTTCTTCAAAAGGAACTACACGCTGGATTGCTTGAAAACAATGTTTATCTTACCCAGATCCCATGCGAATCACCTCCTACAAAAAAACTTTGCGTGAAATGGAGCGCAGACTTCTGGCCGCTTTCCTGGAAGGGAAACCCGAACCACCAGGACCTTATAACTGCATATTTTGACATTGAACGGGAGAGAGAAATTATTGCTAGGATATGGAGTCCGTCAAAATCCACACGTGGGCTTCCTATAAGAACGATAGTTGCCGAAAAAGACCCGCTCACAAAAGAAATCTCGATATTACATACTGTGGAAGACACGAGACATATCCATGTGCTCGAACATAGCATAATGAACGCCGTAGCCGCCGTAGCAGAGGCTGAGCGGAAGCGTCGGAAAGATATTTTGTCTGTTGAGGCGGAAAACGACCGGTACTTGTGTCATAACTTGCTTGTGTACACCACACATGAACCTTGTACCATGTGCGCCATGGCTCTCGTGCACCTGCGAATCGGCCGCCTTGTATATATACAGCCACATCCTCTGGGGGCGGTTGAGTCCGGTCATTTTATTGGAGACCGCCGCGACTTAAACTGGACGTTTGACATATGGAGATGGGTTGGGCCTTGTGGCCCTGTACAAGCAATTGGAGACTCTGTTGCCCCGTGAACTTTTCAATTTGAATCGGCAATGGGAGATTTTGTGGCCGGGTCGTTTCTGGCAACTTTTTTCTGTATTGCGTGTGTTTGAATCTGGTCCTTTGCACGTAACGCTTCAATAAAATGCATTCAATTCTATTGCTTTTGAATATTGCTTTTGACTGCTTCATCAAATATCGCCAAAAAGGGACAGCTCTGTCAACGGAGTATTACTTTTGTTTATGCAACTATTCCATGCCCTTCGAGATACTCACGATCGTTTAAGTTCGAGTCTTCTGTTAGAAAGACGATTACGCTGGTCATGATTTTTGAGTCCCTCATTAGCGATAAATGCATACCACCATATTTGTCATTGGGATCACTTTAAAGTCAACTCCACTCCATTCTGTTCGATTTACTAGCCCACAAATTTTAGTATCCCCACGCGGCCAAGGAGCATCAGAAACAAACTCCACAAATTTCCCAAAATCATATCCAGAATTTCACGGAATCAATTCAAAGAGCAGACCCACTTATTCAAAATCCATGAGAATTGTTTTGCAGTCATATCTCAGGAAACATCAGTGTAATGAGATTCTTCCTGTTGTCAATCATGCTTGTCGTTACACCACGAGTGTCTCTGAAAGATGAAGGTTTTTCTTGGACACAATTGAATGGCACACTAGTTTAGCGCGGCTTAAACGTGTTTTTGAGATCAAAACGGCAACAACTTTCCCACCACCTTTACTTGTATTCCTTTGAGTTCAGATTTAACCTTCTCGGGTGTATCTCCAGTTCAAAGCAGACCTATCTTTTCTAAGTACCCTTGTGTTTTGTTTGAACAACCTTGAATCAAGATCCTTGAATTAGTATTTTAATTCAAATCTTATCAAAGGCATCTTCGCAGGAAAACTTGCTTTCTAATCAGCGCCTGGTCACAATTTTCGCGTCTGAAATAAGCGAGAGACCAGGGGCCAAAGAACCATATGTTCAATTGACAAAACAACATCCTTCAAAAATGCATCTACTGCATCATGATCGCTGAGGCAAAGATCAATCACACTTTTTGGGTCGTGCAGGAGGCATGCAGTTTTACAACTAGCAAGCTTCAAGCTAATGATGCAATTATCTTCTTTTTCAGCTCTTTAACCTGCCTGATTCATTACTCTATGCCATTATATTGGCCTTAAGACGTAACCAATCACCTTGAGTTAAAAACACTTTTTTTGGGACTCATTTGAAAAGATCTGGAAACGGTTAGGCTTAGAATGAGCCAATAGTATCGCACTCATACACGTACCATCGGTCAGCTGCACACCATAATTACTGGTCAGGTTCATGGCATAACATTAAGCGCAGGATGCAAGTTCAACAAGTCTTAGAACCAATTTATATGTATAGACGAAACACATGTCTCGTGGTACAAACGCAAGAATCTTCAGCGACACTTCGAATCTTAGAACCAACGTGATTAGCGAGCTGATTGTCTTACCATCTTCTCAAGTTTCCACAAAATTAGACTCTCGGAAGTACCAGCGGTACTTGCAACACAAATACCGCTTATTTGAGAGTAGAACCCTTCCATTTACGTCTTCGGTGAGCTCTCGTGTGGTGTTCAAAAAAGACACCGAAGGAAGAAACATTGAATCCAAGAAGAACTAGGCGATCACGCAAAGTTTCTTAGCCACCTCACATATTACCAGATCCACAATCTAAAAACGCACATCATTTATCCCGGCCCAGTAGTACTTTAACACACTTTTCAGCTAGAATGTTCTTACCTAAATCGGGACCGTCTCCAGACCCTTCAAACTCGTTGATCAATTCGTGAAGCGCCTGTTTTCGAGTTTCGGCCTCATGGAGCTCGCTTGTGATTTTTTCCAGGAGTATTTTCGACTGTGCTTCGCTTTTATCGATGGCACTACTCAAACTATTGATCAACACCAGAATCGACGATGGGTCCCGAGAATCCTCGAGGTTCGAGCCGAGCTTCCCCGCCTTTTGTATCTCACCTAAATCGGCCAGGTACCCGCCATCGGCCACATTTTTTTTCACGACCTCAAGCGCGTTGTTGTGTTGTTCAGATATGAGATCATAGAGCTTGAAACACACTTCAGGAGAAAGCGCCAGCGCACATTCACGGGCGAACTTGTCACGTCCACACGCTTCTGAAAACACACCGTCGGCAAAAAAATTGTTGAGTATCTCCTTGCTTTTCATTACCGCCACTTCAACCAATGTAAAGTCGATTATCTTATGGATTTTCGGATCTAAAAGGAAGGCTTTAAGCGCCTACAAAGATCAAGCGCTTGCAAAGATCACATTGTGAAGGTTAGGGGCGCGGCGCGCATGCCGCGTACGGTGTTTGTTTTGAGGTGGAGTTGTCAAGATGATGCACCTAATAGAGCACGTGATAACGGTCACGTGTGGTCGACGAAGTCGTTTAGAGAAGTTTTTTCCATCTATCAGACTTCGAAGGGGATTCTGTCTATTCTTCTTTAAGGGGTTTGAGCATATAGCTCTAAACAAGATCCTGAGCTTTTCTAAATACTTGAAAGCAGACACATAAAATGAGTAAGATGCATCTCGGAGAGCACGTGATACAGCTCACGTGTGGTCGACGAAGTCGTTTAGAGAAGTTTTTCCATCGATCAGACTTCGAAAGGTTTTTCCCCATATTCTTCTCTAAGGGTTTCGACAATATAGTTCTAAACAAGATCCTGAGCTTTTCTAAATACTTGAATTCAGACACATAATTTGACAGTAATGTACCTTAGAGAACACGTGATACAGCTCACGTGTGGTCGACGAAGTCGTTTAGAGAAGTTTTTTCCATCTATCAGACTTCGAAGGGTTTTCTCCTCTATTCTTCTTTAAGCGTTTCGACCACATAGTTCTAAACAAGATCCTGAACTATTCTAAATACTTGAAAACAGACCTTAATTTAAATAAGATGAGTTATGATGCACTTTAGTAAACACGTGATATAGGTCACGTTTGGTCGATCAGACTTCGGAAAGTTTTCTCCTCTTTTAACCTTTGAGACTCTTGACCATATAACTCTAAGCAAGATCCCGATTATTTTATGAGTACTTGAAAACAAACACATAAATTGAAAGCTGTATATCGGAGAATACAGTCGCAGAAAACTTTCACCTCGCCGCCAGTGGGTCCGGAATATTTAGGGCTCCGACAATTTTTTGACCGCAGGTGTACATGAATTCAAGGGAAATGCATCTATAGATCTTAAAGTCTCTGAATCAGTATATCAAGGGACATTGAATCTAAGTTTTTAGAAAATTGCAAGATGTGGTGCACCCTGAAGTTACAAACTACGGTTGGTGCACGTCCTTTAAACCCTTTTACCCGCGTTTTGAAGCTCACAGCCACCTAATTCATGCCAAGGTGAATTGCTTTTCAGACTCGTTCAATAAGTTAACTAAATGTCTTGTTTGAGATCTTTTACTTTTCATATACTAAAGTCTTCAAACGGAAATGATCTAAAATGGGAATTTGAGTTGGGAACTGGCTCTTCAAATGGGTAATTCAAGCCCAAGGCCATGCGAATTCTGGGTATCGGAAATCAGACTGCATGAGTATCTTGAAATATGCCCTTTGGCAGTACCAGGGCTCAGGATAAAGATCGCTTGAATTTACACAAGGAAAAATTCATCGAATTTACTGCGTGTATTGTCGAACTCTTGGTGTTAAAACACGTATTTTGCGACCGAAACCAAAGAGAGTTTGGTATTGAATATACCAAGTACATAGCCTGGTAGCGTTTGACTGGTAGCGTTTGCCAACGACTAATTGGATGAACGGTCAATTGGGCAAAAAAACCTAAATCTCCAAGACCTTTGGTGCTGGTTTACGCGGTCAAAAAAGATGCCCCTATCATGAAATTTTGTTATTGCGATTTATGATGGCAGCGTAAACGGGTTTTACTCGAAATTCCCCGAGTTCACGCGCCCCCATTACAAGACCTGTCGTTGGGTTCGTTGTTTGTTATGACGATTCGGCAATGCAATCACAGAGCAAGTCAAATTGCGATGATACCTCAAACTTCTGGGCGACAGTACTGGGTAAGCTAAAGTTTTGGCTCCATTGATGGACGAATGTGAACATTATGAGCAATCATGAGGTTGACGAAGAACAAGTCTTGATCTAACCGCATTGAAAATGAGATTTAATATATCCAGAAAGTTCAATTTCAAAGTATTCCAAAAGTGAGAATAGATGCAATGCCGGCTTGTGTGAGATTGCTTTAATTAAGTCATAATTATGTCCACAGGCTGTAAGGGCCACGTCAATATTCAATAAGAATGCTCAATGAGCTCAATCCACATATTTCTAGTACCTTTCGAGAAATGAGAAACTCTATATAATCGCCAAGAGAGAAGTCTGGAATTCAGTTGGGCATTCTGAATCGTGAGTTTAATTAGGGGCACCCACTGTCATTCAATCATCAATGACTCAGAGCTCATGGAACGTTGCTCACCTCCATCGCGTTAACTTTGCATATAATTCTAATTCTGGAATACCTCAATACAAATGTATAATTCGATAGTTCAATGCAGCTAGACATAAGAGGTTGTACTTTCTTTATTTGGTACTGCCTCAAATGGAAGACTAGAACCACCACGGGAAAAGCCCGCTTCTCGGTTAAGTTTCTTTCATCCAACAATTAAACGGGTGGACAAGAATTGAAACAAAATATAAACCTCAACTCTTTCTATAAGAAACGATGCTGTGTAATGCGTTCAAGAATCTATGCCTCCTTTTATCCCATTGTTATGTACGTCAGACGTGTTAAATACATTCAAAATCGCAGGCCTGATAAAGCATGGCTGAAAAACCAGTCGGAATACAGGAAATTTCTTGAGCATTCCGTGGGTGTTAATTCTATCATCAGTCCACGGGCCCCAAGTAATTCTAGTAAATTTGTGTGAAGGGATTAGGGGAGCTAGAGAGTGGTGGAAGAGTTGAAGAGCAAGTAGAGAGTAACGTCTGATAACGCTGTGGTTTTTAGTTAGTTTTCAATTCAGATGAGCGAGCTCATATCAGTTTTCAGGAGCAAATCTGATTCACATTGAAACTCTCTTTTGAGAGATACATGAATTAATTGTTCCCAACACCTAGAGACATCATGCTTTTTACAAACAAACTTCTCGGCTTTGCTTGTTGTAGTGCGGACTAGGATTGGGAAAGCCTAAAGAAGTCTATGACTAAGCGCAAGTCAGTTAAAGCTAAAATTGGATATTTCTTGGTTGAACGGGGGGGGGGGAGACAATGACTACTGCATGCCTGACTAATGTATAAGATTGGGAATTCATATGTGAATTGGGCATGGGAAATTCATGCATGATCATGTGTATTTATGCGTAAGTATGCATGATCATGTATACCAATGCACAAGTATGCACAACGGTGTATCGGGACGCTCAATGACTTCCAACCGCGTGCATTCGCACATGACGCATCTCGGAAAGATGTGACATGCAAACACTTAGCTCGTGGTAATCATAAGGTCGATGTGCTTCGAGAGCTGTGTAGATTTAACTTGTTCTTAAAGATTAGCTGGTCTACAGCTGCAGCTGAAACGGCTTCAATTGAATGGACCCGTACTCCTGAGCTGTCGGAAAAACAAAACTTAATTCGAAGACCATGAACACCAATTAGTGCTTCACTAATTGGTTATTATGTGTTTCGATAGCATATTCTTTTCCGAAATTAGTCAATTAGCAGTAAATTCAAATAGCACGAAAAAAGTTCCAGCTCCATCAACTAGGACTCAGTAGGCTTAACAAATCAAAGTAATGCGTCTAAACCAGATGAATCGCACGCCCAGATAAAATTTCTACGTATGTCCATGGGACTATTAAGCTTTACACAATGAGCTTCTGAAAATAAATGACCCTCAAATCTCAACTCAGATAAGTTTGGTCCACGGTCGGTTTTTGATTGGGCCATATGGCAAACGACTCTATTCTTTACTCTGTGAATATTTCACAATGCATCAAATCCACTTCAGTATTGTTGCCTGACACCTTCAGCACCCAATGCCTTCTGCTTGTTTCAGTTCAGTGGCAGAGTAAGTTGCCAAGGATACTTTTTAAATAATATCTGTTGAATGTCATATCAACATGAAACTCTAAGGGATTTTCGATTTTTTATTTGGAAACAAAAGACGTATCTTATGAAAATCCACACCTTCTCAATTAGCTTCGTGGTCTTCACGCTCATGCGCTTATGCCAAAAGAGATTACTATAAGACTGAAAAAAAGGAAAAGGATGAACGTGACATGGCACCAGATATACTTCTGAGGTATTGCTCTTTACAAGATTATTCAAATGTGTATCTAATGAGATAAATCGGGTGATAGTCTCAAAAAGACATCATCAATGAAATAAGGACTTAACGTATCGACAATTGTTCATGAAAATAACAATACATGAACGTTTTCCTGATTGAGCACAGCCTGTTCTCAACATTTGTCCTGTTTCTACCGACCAATTTCATCGCCTTGACGTATAAATCCACGACCTTTCCAATATCGACATCCTTCCCAGTATCGACATCCTTCCCAGTATCGACATCCTTTCCAATATCGACATCCTTTCCAATATCGACATCCTTTCCAATATCAACATCCGTCCCAGAAATCCACATCCCTCCAAATAATCGACATCCTTCCCAGAAATCGATATCCCTCCCAGAAATCGACATTCTTCCCAGCGATCGTCTTGTTGCCGTGACAATTGCTAACTATTAGTCATGACTCCTCTTTTGCTCCTTCTCTTATTAGCTAGACTCACTGAAGTTTTCGCACTTGACCATACGACCAAAAGATTGGTGATGGAGAATTTCCAGAGGATGAACAGAGTGCGCCAATCCACACCAAATGATCACGAGAAAGAGGAGGTCGGTGCATATATTCCTGCGGTAGTCAATCTCCGCGAGGATTATCATACATTCCGAGGAACTGCCGAGTATTTCATGTTTGCTTTTGCCATCCCTGAAGATGCCCTTGGCAGCTTGTTGGCGCAGCAGCTCATGCACGAGGCCACGCGCCTGTATGTGACCTACGGGTTTCAGGAAGTCCTGCTTCTCGTGCAGTATAGCCAGTGGCCATTTGTGGTTTTGGATACGCCTCTGGACTTGAATGCCAACGCATTATATATGACTAGGGCCGGCAACCGTATCGATTTCATCACCACTGGCGAATTCTGGGTCGGATTATTTCGCGACGGACAGCTCGTAAATGCATCGGCACCTAAACCCGAGCTGCGCGTCAGCGGCCTGCCGGTAGAGGACATGCATGCGTTGAATGAGCAAGGCCAGCTCCACCTCCATGACTTGAAAGTTTCATGGGCCATTCAGAAAAACGATACATGGCTAGTGTCTACGTTTCCATTGCATTCGAGCCACTTGGAAATTATCCAGATTGCTTTAGCAGTAGCAAAAAGCGACAAGCGTCCTGCATCTCAGCTCGTTGCTAATTTAGATGCACACTTCAATGCAGAAAAGACTGGCGGAAGGGAAGTGTTTGCAGCCATCCAAATGACATAGTTCGGCCATTTTGAAGAATTTCTTTTCTGTTTGCATGACCCAGACTATTATGAATCACTATCTAGAAACATGCATGTTAAATAGTGGCAGATCACTTCTGACCTCGTGTAGGAAGGGTGCATTCACTTCAAGAAGCGTCATTACGTAGCTCATTTGTCCGTCTAATTTTGACTTAATCATCAGTTTCTCGTCAATAGCCCAATTCGGAGAAAATTGTGGCCGAAATATTAACGTCACTCATGAAGAGATCAGAGAAACCCAGCCACACAGTAACCACGTCAAGTCGTCGTGCGAAAAGAGTTCCAAGAAACTGTTGCATCATCTCATACATCACTTGGCCTGTTTAACGTGCTTAAATGCTTTACATCCCGGTCCCTCTGATGCCACTTGTCGTACTGCCTCGGGCGAAATAACTTTCATAGCTCTTCAGAACGCTAAGTCTCCACTCCCCTTTAACCATTCAAGTATCAATGTACTGTAATATTGGAGACTTGCCGTGTCCAATCTGCATAACACTACTTAGGTGGAACTTCTTGATATGAGAGTCCATAAATTTGCCTTTTTCTTTCAATAAAATGAACAAAACCAAAATCAAACTCACGATCTGATTACTGGCCAGCGCATTTAGTACACAGCGCCAGGTGGCCAGGCTTTCTCCTTGAAAGTAGGGCTTCAGAAACATTTCTTAAGGAGCTTTCCGCCAGCACTATGCTTCATTTTCGAGAATCGGATCTATGTAGTCCGTCCAAATCACCTTGGATCACACTTCCCGCTATGTTTGATTTAACTAGTCAGCTGGCTTTTGATCTATTCATATCTTGAAGAGCTGCCCGTCAATACTATGGTCCATTCTTGAGATTCGGATCTAGCTAGCCCGCTTCATTTCTTTTAGAATTACCTTTGCCGTTCTTTTTGATTCAATCAGTCAGCTAGGCTTTGATTTGCCTGTTAAGACGGGAAAACCCGGGCATTCCTCAAAATGAAAGAAGTTCAGTTGAAGATTGATAGATCTTGAACGCTCTACCACCGTAGAGTTCGCTATTAGGCAATTTGCACATCATAGTAGTTGATATTTCCTGGGGTTTATCCAGAAATGAGGAGAAGTCGTGCCATGTAGTCAGCTACAGCACATTCTAGAACAATGGAATTGCTCAGATTCACAATAATGGATTGCGACAGTGGATCACAATGGTGCAATACCCTCTTGTATTACAATAGTGTACTACAAGAGTGTACTACAAGAAAGTGCTACAAGAATGTACTACAAGAGTATACTATAAGAGTGTGCTCCAAAAGTGTACTATGACGGTGGACTTAATGGCCAGGTACCGAGAACTCACGACTGGAGAGGGCAAGAGGTCGGGTAAATTGGACGAAAGCCATCCGCCGAATGAGACTGTTTTGACGTACAAACTCTCAAATTCAGCTCGTAAACCCCCACTACTCTCTCAAATTAGGCTTCTATGTTTCCGAATTGATGGTTTTATCTTTTTTGTCTTGGCTAGATCAAACAGCCAATCAGGTATAATCGTATGATTGTAGCTCGAGGCAGATAATATCTTCCAAAAGTAGGCCTTTATCATCTATATCTCACTAGATTGTAATATATGTATATGGCCATTTCCTTTATATGGGTTAAAAGACATGAAACTGAATCGTGACATGAAAAACAATTTAATGTAAAACTTTCTGCATTCTTCTCCACTCCTTGCATGAATAAATCAAGAATAAGCCTGGCAGCAAACGGGTTCTACCGAAATGGTCTTTATTGGTCTTTTTATTGGTCTTTTTTTGATACTTCGGAGGTTTCCGAGATAATTTGACAGTCAACACCTAGAGGAGTGTAATCGAGATGAAAAGCCAGGTATACTGAGCTCATGTACCGACCTCATTTTCTATCCCCATTGTCAACATTCCATAGAAGCGGTACTTCAATCACGGGACGTTTGAGAGCACCAAACGCATCAGACTATACAAGGCACGGATGATTGTTTCTCATGAAGCCATTTGTCTTCAAATCCAGATCAAAATACCTTCCTACAACCACATACAGCATACAAATATTAAAGGCCATAGGCCTGGTCTACGTGCAAGAAAGATGGGCGAAGCCTCGGGGACGTTCACATTACTTCAAAACAAAGAGTCCGTGAACGATTCAAAAGATTCATGACACCCATATAGAATCGATGACGGCTCATTATTGTTACAGAACGCCTAGATACCAGTATTAAACGTCAGCATGGACCAGCGTTTCACTCCCAAGGCTTCTCGGAACTACTTCCTTTACCTTGAAAGTCCCACGTCTTATCCTTCACAAAAGATCTTTCTTGGATTTCATCTTTCTGTTTCAGCAGTTGATTCCTGCTTATTGTTCTTCACCCGTAGTGTGTGGCGGCTGATCACTCTTTATTTTGCTCACGTTATCAATATCTGTCAAGACATCAGTCTGAGCTCACATAACTTGGTATAACAGAAGCACTTGATCAACAGAAAGGAATTTAAAGGTATTATATAGGTTTTTCCAAAACGGTTTTTCTTATATAGCTTTTTCAAGACGGCTTGAATTCTATAGCTTTTCCAAGAAGGCTTGTAATCTATTGCTTTTCCTGGACAGTTTTTATTTTATAGCTTTTCCGAGAAGGTTTGTACTCCATAGCTTTTCCAAGACGGCTTGTACTCCATAGCTTTTCTGAGAAAGTTTAAATTCTATATCTTTTCCGAGACGGCTTTTATTCTATAGCTTTTTTTACATAACGGTTTTTATTATATAGCTTTTTCAAGACAGTTTGTATTCTATGACTTTTCCGAGACAGTTTGTATTCTATAACTTTTCCAAGACGGTCTGTATTCTATAGCTTTTTCCAAGACGGTTATTATTCTATAGTTTTTCCGAAATGGGCTCCTTGAAAGTATTCAACCGGCTTTAAGGTCAGAAGAGCCCTGGGCGTATTGCACTTAAAGCCATATGTCCTGAGGCAGCTCTTATGAATGATAATGAATAATGTGAGGCCAGAAACCTTTTTATAGTTGTGATGAGTTGGGAAAAAATATGAGCTTTACTCTTTTTATCGTATCAACTTCTATCATGCATGGTTATGTAAGTCATCTACATCACTCTAGTTATGCTCTATTCTGGCTCATACCACGCTGATTCAAACACTTCCTATAGGATGCATCACACATAATAAACGAACCTGATAATTCTATTTGGAGCTCTTTAGACAGTCAAAGATTTTATCGCAAAATACGCTGCTGTAGCTTTGTGTCCCTTTAGATGTTTTTTCCTGTGAGTGTAATGTATTTTCATTCCTCTTTCTTAGAATACATCTACAGATTCCGTTTTTGTTTTCAAAGAGCTCACTTTAGCTAAATATCTTCCTTTTTCCAAAGTGAAATTGGACTCTGAAGGTCTTGATTCCATTAACTGATTTCCAAACATAGATTGATATTTCCGAAACTTTCAAACTACCCAAGATTCCCCCCACTTTAGCTTTTAGGTGGGACTAAATTCAAGTAAAAAAATGGAATAGCTGGCGGGACTGGAATTACTTCAAAAAAAGACGCGATCAATTCCGCTCCGTTCCGTTCTTCCCCTTCTTTCGGTTCACTGTCTCCTCGAAGGCTCGCTTCTTCATGCCCATCTTCGGAATTCCCAAACGTGCTTCTTAGTCCAGCTTGTTTGTTGGAGTCAGCCTTGCATTCCGGGCCGCGTATTGTGGTCTCTACCAGAAGCAAGTATACGCTGGAACAATGGAAAGTTGAGCGACCAGGAATTGTCTCAATATTAGCTCCAAGCTAACGGTATTAAAATCAGTGGGGAAGACTGACTAAGAACTTCGACATTTGGACTTTTGAGTCGGCCACAGCACCATGCAATAACTTCGCAGCCAAACCAGAGAAGAAAGTACGATGGCTATAAACATAATTGAATGTGAAAATGAGATCCGAAATCTTACCTGCTTTGCTTGACCGAATGTAGGCTTCTTCCGGGACTTGCTTGAGTACCTTTCGACGACAATGAATTCGAGATACATTGTCTTGGCATTCTCGGAAGAAAGCAAAAAGCCTTGAGTGTGGGGAAGCGGTGGAGATTGAATCGTTCGGAGCCTTCAATCCGCTATAACTTTTGCGCCACTGAAAATCTGACGGAAGTTAATTTGAGCATTCAGAAGAGTATTTAACAACGGTATGCTCCATAAGACGTCCGCAATTACAAGCACCTTCAAAAGACCACGAAGAAATGAGACTCACCCCGCATTCCTGGTACTTTTTATGTGCTATCACCTGGGCTATGGACGAGGACACAAGAGAGCTTATCCGAACCACATTTGACGTCATGAACACGGTTTCCACAAGCAGTTTTCCCAAGGCATATATACCTCTTCTGCAGCAAAACCATCCCCAAGCGTATATGGCCAATATTCATGACAAGAACTATTTCTTCGAAAACACCAACTCGGGATTGACTCTAGTGTTAGGTGTGCCGGAAGACAAAGAAGGAAACGTCGTGGCTCAATGTTTAGTAGGTGAAGCACTTGTCCAATTCAAATTGAACGGCTTTCATTCTGCTCTGCTTTTGTTTGCTTATTCTTGCTGGTCGTTCTTGGCCGGCATTATTCCAGAAAACTCAAGAGCATCGATGCTTTTCCTCACTAATAAAGACAATACGCTTGAGTTGGTCAATACGGGAACTCTTTGGGTCGGTCTTTTTCGCCAGGGTGTGAGAATTACCGAGACTGCTCCCATTGCTCGCCGTAAAATCAATCGTCTTCTGCCCGAAGATTTCTTCAACGAGCTTAATTTGGAAGGCGAGTTCGAAGTCCATGAGTATATGGAAACATGGGCCACTAGAAGCGGGGACCTTTTGGTGATTGCCCAAGAAGAACTTCCGGAAAATTTCAAAGAGGTCATCGAGATTGCAGTAGCATCTTTGGAAGAAAGTGGAGCTCCAATTTCTCTGATTGTCTCGAATTTAAGGGCATACTTTAATATCAACATGGACTCAGGAAAAGCTTTTGCAGCCGTTCGGGTAACATGACGGGAATGGAGAGGGGTATTGAATAAATTCTGTAAGATCCGTCAGTATATCAGCTTTTTCGCTTTATTGGATTCAACCCCAGTTGAATGAAAGAAATATATGTGTAAAATGAGACCTTAGAAAAGAATCGCCCGATGCCTGGGCCGCAGTGAAACCTGTTTTGGTGATAACAACCAGCACAGTCAGAAGAACATGAAAATTTATATCACCGTCTTAGTTTTTGAAGCAATGCACTGACTTCTGGGCCAACCACTTTCAATATCTCCGTTGTCTCCGTTGCCTGTCTAGCAAAACATCCTCAAGAATTGTGCACATTTCCAATCAATACTCGACGTTTACGCCCTGTCCTAATTCTTCGGAGCCTGTCACAGACGGCCTTGACTTTCTGTCCACTTCAAAATAAAAGAATCGACGTGTTTGGTTGTCTTGACCTAATTTTGATTTCCACCACTCACAGTGGATCGGTTGCCAAAGGTTAAAACGGTCGATGCACACATCCAACAAACACCCCGAAGAGCGATAATTGAGTGCATGCTTGAAACTAATTTTACCGCTGTTTAACGGTAAAGGATAGGAGCCGTGATCTCAAAGCTTTTTTTCCAGTTCTGAATGATTAAATATCTCATAATCTAGTTGACTCTTCCTCTAAACGTGGGCTATAAGGATACCCTGAGAGCCCTGCTCAATACAGAAGGTACTGTGGTTATGTGATTTTCACATGGTGTTTTACACACCTCTCCCAGACGTATCAGGATCTTTTGTCGTTACAGCAGTTCTGATATCGTCCCTTTCTAGAATTATTGATTTTACTTTCGAGAAAGTGCCAATCATATTTGTTGGACTAGATTCCACTTAACATGCTGCCGATGATGCCCACGATGCTTTTCGGAAAACATGCACTAACAGAATTGGAGAGTTAGCATTTTACACAGGAGCCGTTTTTTGTACTTGAAGCCATTCACTTAAGAGATGGAGTCTTTCACACATTGCGACGTCTGAAACCCAGAAATTATAGTGCTTTTGCAGCTAGCTTTTAATCCTGCCAAATAACAAACAATACTTGTCAGACCCCACCGCGCATCCCGCGCATCCTGTCGAAGGCTTGGTCCGCTGTATGCAGGATCTAAGTTTTTTATCCTGCATACACTTCCTAAAACCGGCTTCTTCGAACCAATCGGCCCACAATCTTCTAAAAAAATATAAACACTTTCAGATTTTCGAAGTTGCCTCCATTTATTGCTCCAATGAATTTTCTCTTTCACCACAACTGGAGGCCTGATACGTGCTGTACGTCTACACCCGTACATCCCATTGATTTATCGGTTTGTTCCTGCATTCACTCTCCGCGACCGTGTCTCAGCGCTTGTTTCGGCGAAGGAACGAAAAACACAAGATTCATCCATCTTAAATTCATTCTTTGCCAGACAATTTTGATATATTTCGTTCACAGTCAACTTTGCACCGACATCTTTCCTAAGCTTTCACCTGTTACCTCTTCTGGAGTTCACAATCCCCGCATTTTTGTCACCTTCTTTTCTCACTTCCAGTTGGACCACTGAGACCCATCACAACAGCTTAACATCTGCTTTGAAACCCACGCCTCGCTGCATATTTTCGAACCGGCGTGCTCAGCAACATCAGATACAGATCGACTCTCAGTGTACCCAAAACGTGGTTTTTGACAAGAATCAGTGTCAATAAACACTCGTATAAACCCCTCTTCAAAGACACAAATGTCGTTGGCTTACCAAAGCAATTTTTACACGCCACAGGCTCTAAGTACGGGGCTCACGTCTCGCTTAGCCAAAGACCCCGATTGTGCGCTTCTCATCACAAATGTGCCCCAGGAAAGAAGCGCCAAGCGTAATGCCCAACAGATCAACTATGCCGAGTTCGATAACTTGAATGACGACGCGGAATTCGAAGAGGAAATCCCGGGCAACAACGCGTTCTCGATCGCGGGCGTCCACACGACGGTTGCTGCGCAAAAAAGGCTTTTGAGGCCAGCGAGACTCGTGCGTTTAGATGATGGCGTGGTGGGAGATGTGGATGTCTCTAAACTCAATGTTGCACAACCGATTTCAAATCAAGGGCCTGCAGCCAGTAATGGAAACAGTATAACTGGACCTGAGAGTCCCACAGATCAGTTGGTGCCGATCAAGTTAAACATCGAGTTCAATGGAGGCACGTCGAAACTCGTTGACTTTTTCATGTGGAATGTGGCCGAACTGCTCGTAACACCCGAAGCATTTGCGTCGCTTCTTTGCGCCGAGCTCGAGCTTCCCCAAAATGTGCATCTGGAAATCGTGGACTCGATTTCCAAGCAGATTGACGAGTACAGCTATGTGACAACGTTGCAGTTACCCAAGACAGCAGAATACCACGTGATTGTCGACCTTTCAGTCAACTTAGACAAACGGTTATACGAGGATAAGTTCGAGTGGGACCTTAACCAGACCGACGTGACCCCAGAGGACTTTGCCGAGATTGTTGTGGCCGACATGGGTCTCAGCTTGGAGTTCAAGCCAGCTATTGCCCACAGTTTGCATGAATTGACACTTCGCCTACGCAAAGAAATACTTGATGGTTCGTACAACCATGAGCTTCACAAGTACCAGCAGCTCACTGGGCTTATTTTCGAGAAGAATGTGCGAATTCGGACCGATAGCAGCGTCCAAAACGGGAACGCCGTTTGGGAACCGTTCATTGAAATCTTGAGTCCTTGGGAGATCGAAAAACGTGAGATCGAGCGTGAACGTAACTCGAGACGTCTCAAAAGAGAGAATATGCGCCGCGAGGTCGACGATTTCTCTGGATCGAAGCGTCGTGCCACTGCGCGGAGACGTCTTGATGAACTCGATTGGCGCATGTAGATTAGATGTTGATGCATTTTGCTTTCTCCATTGTGAACCTGTTGATGCGTCTGCAGCATATGACTCGTGAGCACTCATGATTTATAACGTAGATCCAGACTCGTGTTAGGCGCTTCGAGGATCACCAAACATATGTGAGTCACTAGCAGATTGGAATGCAGAATGTGATATTTTGATAGAGCGGCTCAATCGGGAACGAGTTTGCTGTCGTTTCCAATCTAATTTAAAGCTCGTTTCCTGCCCTGGTTGTGCTTATCGAGCTCTCAGATATACAGCATAAGCATTCCTAGATTGATTCGTTGCACCTGTTTGTACACTTCACTCTATTTCTTTTAGACGACAAGGGGACGAACTTCTTGTATCACTACAATATCCAGAAACTGGTTTATGAACACTTTGGCGGAAATCCACATCAACAATGGATATCTCACGCTTCACAAACTAATCGAAATCATTCGACCGCATCGCAGTTTAAAAATGTCTCCCGGTAGGTTGGTTGTAAATTCACTGTGAATACAATTTTTCCTTTCCTCCCACACTTTCCAGCAAGAGTCCCTTCATCGTCAACTAGGTCCCCTACTACTGTTTCTGTGAGCAATAATGTATTTAGAACAATTCAAATACATGTTCCGTTTCATAGATCATGTTTGCTAGAATCCAAGAAATTACTATTTGCTGCAAAATTCCTCCATTGATTATTCGTTAGTGAAATGAAAACAACCTTTCTGTTTTAAATTAACTGGCCATTATGTATGGTGCCATAGTCCTAAGTATGATCCACCAAATCATGAGATTTGAAAGGGTGGCATGGATCTTTCAATTGTTAGATCACCTCAATTAATTTTCTTGTTTATCTAGATGGCACTAAAAACAACCATCTTCAAGCGAACCTCTCATTTACACGCCATTTGGTGCTTGTTGGAAAAGGATGTACTTCAGATATGATTCATAGAGCATAGATATGGGCACTTAAATGGGCACTTTTAAGTCACGATAGGTTGAGAATTCGATGATTTTGATATGATGATATCAGGTAATTCTGGAATAAACAAGCTAAAAAGATTGATTTCAAAACCTATGAATCCAAAGGATGGGCCCACGATACCATGATACCCTGTAAAGCAATTAGTGAGCTTTCCTCTTTGGCGAGCCGTGAGCGCCAGCAACGATACGAACACATAAAAACCTTCATCAAGAAGAATTTATCACATTTATTCCAAAATTGTGAAAAAAAAACTCATTTTGACCGTGTACATCGTCTTGTATTTTTCCATGCAATTGAGACGATAAGAAAACAGAGGCTTTTGCATGTGGGGTGCTCTTAGTGTTGTGCGTTACGCGCGTTTTAAGCCAAAATTACGATTTACGAAATTTGGGGCCATCGTAATCACCACTATAATTCAAATTACGTTTTTGGGAGCCATCGTAATCACCCTCGTAATCGTAAATCGTAATTTGTGGCGCGATTTTGTCGTAAATATTTCGTAGTTTATCGTAATGATTCTCGTAGTTCTCCGTAATTCTTCATAATTTGCTTATAATCTTTTTGCGAGCAGTCTCTCCACATAGCACTCTGAAAATGTGTTGATGTTATAAATTAATGTATCTTACTTACTTCAAAGCTGTGCTCCATCAGTTTTAGTGCAGATCTCAGCGGAACGGCATGACACATCTCGGTGTTTAGATTTGTAATACTTGGTTAAAGTTGTCATATTCCCCGTGTATTTATGGGTATACTTTCGAGAGCAATAAGGAACGTTACACGTAAGCGAGACAAGCATACCTTGGTCAGGTTTAGTCTCCAAGACTTGTCGTTAGAATAGACCTAGTTTGAAAACAGGCGAACTCAGCTGCTCTAATCTAATGGAATTAAGATTAGCCTGTGAACTAGTCTTTTCCGAAGAGATATCTGTCATCGTAATTGAGCACGCAGAATTGTGAAAATGGGCTTTGGCGAAGGCGGCGTGAATGAGGCGAGTCGTTCTCGTTTTTTGTTTTCAATGAGCGAGCGAGAAGCATTCGAGTATCACAAAATTTACGGCCGTGAATACGGGCATGTCAGGTGCTTCTGCTTGGGCCTCAACCCAATACCTGAACAAGATGTCCAGCACTGCTTAATGAGTACATTACTGAAGAAAGACCTTGAAATCCCCTTGAAATACGCAAAACAAACGTAATGTAAAAAGTAAAAATGCGTAAAAATAAACGTGAAAAACGTAAAAATAAAAAGGATTACAATAAATTACGATTTACGAGAATGGGGGTCGTCGTAATCGTTAATCGTAATCTTAAATCCTTAGCGTAAACGCGTAATTTTCACTACGATTTACGCAAAATTACGACAGCGCGCAACACTGGTGCTCTATCAAGGGCCATCTCGAAAAGTCATGCTAAAAGATGAAGAATAAAGCCCTTATTGGCTCTAGAATATCATAAGAGTAGCTGGCATTTGTGAAAATATCATCGAGCCATGACTTCTAGCCCCTGACTTCAGATACAGACTAGCCCCTTATTTCAGATACACACCCAGATTGAGCCCACAAATACCCGCACGGAATTTGGAAAGCTCAATTCGACTATTTGTATTCATTATGGCTCGCGTGCTAACAAAGGGTGCTCAAGTAGAGTGTCATGTAGAGTGTCATGTAGAGTGTCACGTAGAGTGTCATGTAGAGTGTCATGTAGAGTGTCACGTAAAGTGCCACCTAGAGTGTCACGTAAAGTGCCACCTAGAGTGTCACGTAAAGTGCCACGTAAAGTATCACGTAAAGTGTGACGTAGAGTGTCATGTAAAGTGCCACGTAATGTGTCACCTAGAGTGCCACCTAGAGTGTCACGTAGAGGGCTGCGCTAATAAATGCTCATAAGACTGATTCTGACATTGGTGAAGCAGTCAATATTCGTAGCCATTTTCAAAGGGAGATACAGAACCTTTCAGGAAATCGTGTATCGAAATGAAAAAAACCAACGACCTTTTTGCCTAAATTATTTTAAATTACCAAAATACTCTTTTTTTTTTGGTGGTATTTTCGCAATCATTTATTTTGCATTCATGAAATTGAGACACAAAATTGTGCTCCATGATAATTTCTTTGAAGGTGCATTTATCCCACATTCGATATATTAGACTCTTGTAGGGTTCTGTGAAGTATACATAAGTTCATCAACCTCAACAAGATTTATGTTGGGAGGGACTTACAGGAAGCTGCGATATTCTGCTTATGTATCAAAGAAAGAAAAAGATGGACGACGATTCACGTAGCGAGGGCCCACCACGCGCATCCCATCGATCAATCGACCCATACATCCAATGCAATATGAAACATCACAATACAGGGCATCACCACAACCTGACCAATTCGGGCCCCTTTCTTCCCATATTTGCGAAATAATCACAAATTCTGGACCTTTGACATTGTCACTGGCCAATTACACGAGAAGCTTGCTCTAGATCCGAAAAATGTCCGGCATCGAAGCGATCCTGGCGCCTCGCGAGGCGTCTAGCCACTCAAGTATGGGGGAATCAGGTTTGGATCCCGCCAACAAGTACCCGCCAAAGACCAATGACACGAAAATAGGAGATCCAGAAATCACAAGTCATGTTGATGCGAATGAAAAACAACCCGGGCTCAACAGTCCCAAGATTACGTCGTTCAACGAAGGCTTCGATGAACACCAAGAAGCACAAACAGGCCATGAAAAGGGGTCGGAAAACATGCATAAAAGGCGGCAAAACCCTGGTGAAAACACAAACGAAAGCGAAGAAAACGATTTCAGCGGGTCTGAATCCGGATTCGGTCCCGAAACCAATGAAGATCCCGGCCCTGCAGAGAGCTCCAGAGAAGGTCCGGAGCTCAACAATAAACGGATCATGCTTCAACGGTTCACCATCTATAATCTGGCTACTACCATGTACATTGTCGGCAGTAATGCTCGGGAAAGTCTCTTCCGGATCATCGAGATCTCCGGTGATCCACAAGCACCACAAAACGCGCCGTCGATCCTTGAGATCCGCAGCTACTTTTACACCCGCAACGATATGGCCGGGTTGCTTGAAGGGCTCAACGAATCGATCGAGGGGGGAATCCATAAGGTGGCCCAGGCATACGGGCTTCTTGGGCTCATCAAATTTACCCGGGAATACTACCTCTTGGTGACCACTAAGTGCAGTCAAGTGGCGGTGTTGGGAGGCCATTTTATTTACCATGTGGACGAGACAAAATTGATCCCGCTTAATTTCAGGTACCGCCGGCCGGACAAATATAGTGACGAGGATCGGCTTCTTCTGATTTTCAAATATCTTGATCTTGGGCGCACGTTTTATTTCAGTTATACTTATGACATCACCAACTCGCTCCAGCATAATCTCACCGCGGCTAAATCAGGGGCCAAAGCGGATCACAATGAGCGGTTCATATGGAACAATCTTCTTCTCCAGCCAATCTTGGGACAACGCGAGATCGCCACCTTTGACTGGTTCCAGCCAATAATTCATGGCTTTATTGACCAGGCCAATATCCTGATCTACGGCCGCAAAATATACATCACTATAATTGCACGACGGTCTCACCACTTTGCCGGTGCACGATTTCTCAAACGAGGGGTTAATGACCGCGGAAACGTCGCCAATGAAATCGAAACCGAGCAAATCGTCTCGGATATGTTGACGTCGTCCTTCCACGATGCCAAATTCGGCTCGTATGCCAATCCACGATACACCAGTTTCGTACAACACCGAGGCTCGATCCCCTTATATTGGACCCAGGACTTGAACCGACTTCCGAAACCGCCCATTGAAATTAATCTCTCCGATCCCTTTTATCAAAGCTCGGCGCTCCACTTCAATAATCTTTTTCTGCGGTACGGGCTGCCCGTGATTATCTTGAACTTGATAAAAACCAAGGAGAAACAACCTCGCGAACTGAAGTTGAACCTTCATTTCGAGCGCTGCATCCACTATTTGGCGCAGTTTTTGCCGGGCCAAAATATTCTCAAGTACCACTCCTTCGACATGTCGAAACACTCGCGGAAAAACCTTGATGTTATTACACCGCTCCAGCAAATAGCCCGATCGGCCATCCAGCAAACGGGATTTTTCCATAACAGCAACCACGCCAAGCTGACTAAACTTCAACGCGGAGTTATCCGCACAAACTGCATTGACTGCTTAGACCGAACCAATGCCGCCCAGTTCATCATCGGCAAAGAAGCACTTTCCCATCAACTCCAGAGCCTAGGGCTTATATCGTCCGCCACGGATTTAGACTATGACTCGGACCTCATCAACATCCTTACGGAAATGTTTCATGACCATGGAGATACAATTGCCGTGCAATACGGGGGCTCGAATCTTGTCAATACCATGGACTCGTATCGAAGAATCAACCAGTGGTCCTCACATACACGAGATGTTCTCAATAGTATCAAGCGGATCTATTCGAACTCGTTTATGGACCTGATCCGCCAGGAAGCCATCAACCTCTTCTTGGGTAACTATGTGTATGATCCGCATAAGTTGAAACTCTGGGAACTTCAGAACGACTACTACCTCCATAATAGTTTTTTGCCCCTGTCGTTCCAGGACAAAACCAGCTATATGCACTGGTATAATCAGCGGTATTTTCTTGAACCCAAGGAACATGATTCTGATGAAGCCAAGGAACTCTATTCGGAAAATTCTCGAAATGCGGACGCCTTTGCTGATGCCAATGATAATTGGTTTAACGAATGTTATGGACAACGGAAATTTGAGTCCTTTGGTGACCTCTTTCAGTTCAATATGAACTCAAATGTGCGATACTTTCCCTCAAACCTCAATTCGGCGCCAAAAAACTTCGATTACAGTCCATTTGAGACGAGAAAACCTTTTTTTAAGAAGAAGCCTAGCGACGGCACTGATACTCCTGACGATTCCAGCGCCTTACAAGGAAACTTACACCTTGAGGAATATAAACGAATGGAGCAGGAACGAAAGCAGAAGGAGATTTCCCGCCGAACGTCGAAGTCACGAAATGTCAGCACATTTAAGTCGGGCGTCTCTGACGAAGAGATCTATGTCTCAAAAAACGACTTCCACCGACCCACAAGCTACCGAGAGAAGTGTGGACAGGACCAAGTTTACCGGGAGGAGGACGACTCTTTTTCCGAAGTCAGGGTTAACGAGAAAGATATGCAAATCTACTTCGGTCTGTTTGAACCGCCCAAGTTGCCACAAAATGCCACAGACTCTTTCTGTCCTATATTCCGGACTTCCCCAGTTGATGCTGATCTTTATCATGAGTTCACCACGAACATCAAGACTGTGAACCGTGTTTTGGATGGCAGTTTGTTGTCGAGTGCCAATAGGGAGATTTATGCCGAATATGCTCAGGCCTCTCTGGACTAGGAATGCTTCCAGACATCGCCACACACCGGGTGCAAAGTGGGAAGTAATATCAGATAAAAATATGGACCAAATTTCTTTCTCAGTTTGTTTCAAGTCGGTATTCCATTTTACTTCGGCTTATTTTCGATTACTCGAATCGAATTTTGTGCACGTATAGTGCCCAAACATCAACTATAACTCACTTCATAAAAACGGTTTCGAGTTTTGCTCATATACTAGCCAGTTGGTATACGTTTAAACTCAGGATGATTCGTGACTGATTGTGAATAGTGAGTTCAATAATTGGAAGTGCTAACCTCCGGGAACTCTTCATTGGATCGATTTTTCAAGTCTTATATGATGATAACAACGCTCACCTAAACTCTCTTGTTGATACAAACAGATAAATGATGGTATTTCAGAGAGTTAGCATTCTCTCCGTATCGGCGTATATACAAAACTTTATGACACCGTACCAAGAAAAAATGAAGATTGTGTGCATGGAAGCATTCTTGGTTGCTTGCAGAAAGATTTATATCTATAGGTCTGCACACCCCATGCCGCATAGGTTTTTCATCGGAAAGCAGATTATCTTATCACCAGGATAAGTATAAGCTGAGGCTAATGCCGACGATGATCAAAGCTCTCCGAGAATCGGGATCCGCCATTTGAGACCCTCTTTATCATACACACAAGGGTTTGCGGCCTCTTCTTGATCATCAATAGGATCAAACTCTCCAAATCTGTTCACAAACTGTCTTCTCTGATAGATGGTGTTGAATTTGAATTGGCGTTTGTTGAAGGTATTCTTAAAAAAGAAATTGGCGTACGCAAGAAGTTGCTCGTCGGAGTTAGTGAATTTCAAACTGCAGTCCAATTCATAATCCGGGGCATATTCTGCTTCTATTTCTAGTGGATCACCTTTTCCGTATGGCTGGATGCCGTCGTAGTGGTCGTCGCCACCGTTCTGCACGTGATTAAGTGCCTTATAAAGGTTCTTTAGAGGAAGGTTGATGAAGAACTTATAGTTGGTTTCCTGACAAGAATAGAAAAGAAGGTCATAGTCATTGAAAATCATTGAAGGCAGCGAAATATCAATGAAGAAGATGCTGAAGCCTGACTTGAGGTACAATCCAATTTCTTCCATGGTGAGCTGGATTTTGTACAAGTTATGATGGTGGTGGGTGGACTCTGAAGTTGTGGCAGACGCTGGGTCTTGTGATTCGGCGGCTAGCGGCGGAATTTCGAACTCGGCGATTTTCAAAAAGCAGAATCGATTTTTCGGAAGAATATCCTTGATGTTTGTCGGCGGGTAAAACGTCATCTCGGTGTCCTCGCCGTTGGCGTTTCTGTACTTGATCTCAAACTTCGTGGTGCCAAGCCCATTGCCATGCTTCACGACGAGCCCAATGTTCAAGTTGTACTTCCCAGGAGCAAGCCAGATCGTCTTGCAGTACGAAAGAAGGTATGTGCGGTTGATTTCCACATAATGATTGTACACATAGTTGGTGGGCTCGTCGATCTTATAATCGGTGTACTCGGCAAACATGCGTTTGTTCTTGAAAAGCGAGTACACATACTTCCATGAGTCGCCAATATATTGGGCTGATGTGATTGTTTGCGGCGACACCGGCCCCTTTACCGTGACTAAATCCTTCAAGTTGCGCCGTGTCGATATTGCATGGCGGGACTTTTCTCGAAACGCGTCCAACAGCCGAATATATGTGCGTAACCAGCTATACACTTTAGCAAGAATCACAAGAGCGTCGTCGCCAAATGTCCGCACAAGCTTATCGAAGAAAAGGTCGTTGTACAAGAGATAAAAATGCGAGTTTGTGTACTTGAGCAGGCTGCCGGGACAGAGCTTTAAAAGCCGGACCTGGATCTCTAAAGGAAAGTCGATGAGCATCGAGGGCAAATCGTATAACGACCAAGCTGAAGTTGGCTTTAGGGTGATTGTGGGATCGGGTGATTGTGGGGAAGCGTGAAGATAAGCAGGCTACGGTCACGTGACGCGTCCCCTGCTGCGGTGGTCACGTGCACGAGGGCCAGGGTCTTGACTTACTTCCCCGGACTTTGGTAACGGGTTTTTCGGAAGGGGGAGTGATTTGTAATTCGTGAAGAAGTGAATTGCTTTCGGCTTTTATGTTTCGTCGGGTACAAGGAAAGAAAAGCGTGGGAAGTAACAGGGCCTAATTTACCCCACTTTCTTTCGCGGTGCAAGCTCTTTGCGCCTTATGAATGGGTACAATAGAGACCCGAAAGTCATAAAACATGGAATCCTCATGCGCTAAGATTCATCAGATAATGATATGAGATCACATCCATATTTTATCAATTTTCAATGGATCACTGCATGAAATATTAAGGGAAACATGCACAAGTCACCACCTCGAAAATCCACGAGATCTTCTCCAGTCCATTATGACTTCGCGTTGGCTTACAGTGGCTATGAATGTTAGTCGTTGGGCATGTTACATTTCTTTGCGTCTGCTTCGGAAGGGCTCATAAATTAAAGCGGGGATTACCTATATCGTTTCATGAATCGGAATGTTTGAGCACCTGCGATCACAGCTAAAACTTCAAGTGGCAGCACGGCCTTCCAAACCTCAATGAAGCGGTGACTTGAACAATGGCTTTTCCTGATTTGGGCCCTTTATTATGGGGTATCGAGGCGTTCGGCTCTAATTGAAGAAAAGGCATCACTCATGTGCCAGGGCCATGACAGCCTTGGTCAGGCCAATTGTTTGAACAACCATCAAATGTCGCACAACGTTGGCATTTAAGAAGCAAAGGATCGAACCGTGTGCCCGTTATTGCAATTGATTTCAGTCCTCAAACAAGAGCAAATCCCCCTTTTTATTTATGAAGGGAGCTTGTTAAAAGATTAATTACCTCTTGCTTTACAAGCCTTCAGTATTGGTCAACTTGTATCTGGCAGAGGATTCGCTTACAGTTCAAATGTGCTTTGTCAGGCATCTTGCATGTACATTTAATGAGTACGCAATGCATTTCGACTCGTGTTTATTCTGCCCACTGCTCTTTCCTAGAATGACGGATTTGTTGGGCGATCGGCAAGTTCCCTGCGCTATCATAACCACATTTAGCCAAAGCTCGTGATCGAAAGATCACCAAGAGCCTTCTTGATCAGTAGGTCAATACCTGCTCGTTCCTTCTGATCGCCTCGTTATAAGACAGTTCTATTCTGTGCATGTCCCGGCTCACTACTGCTGGACCTCTAATTTGATAGAGAAAAACTTGACTTATTCCCCTTCGGAAAACTCTTAATGGTGCTGAGCTCCTTTGTATCTACAAGAAGTCACTTGTGCAGATACGGAAACACCAAAATCACGTCTCTTGTTAGTGGTTGACTCAAGTTGGTTCCAACAATTCACTTCACGTGCAGATACTGAAACACCAAAATCACGTCTCCTGTTAGTGGTTGACCTAAGTTGGTTCCAACAATTCACTTCACGTGCAGATACTGAAACACCAAAATCATGTCTCTTGTTAGTGGTCGACCTAAGTTGGTTCCAACAATTCACTTCACGTGCAGATACTGAAACACCAAAATCATGTCTCTTGTTAGTGGTCGACCTAAGTTGATTACATCAATTCACTTCAAGTGATTTGGTACAATGACCAAAGGATTCAAAGTGCTCTTTTCAGGCACACCACAAACCTCATTAGACCAAGAACCTGAAAATCGATGCGTACCACAGCGAGCTCTCCCCCAAATAGAAAGCTATTAATTCGAAAGGAATTCTAAAGGAGCATTGGGAGCTTTTCTCGGAACCACCAAGAAAGAAATCGGCCGACCATTGCTTGAAACTTTCCGGTTTTTTCAACAGTTTCTCCTATCAAAACTTGCTCACTCTCTTGCAAAATTCAACATGATTGAGGCGAAATTGAAGATCCGTGTTTCAAAGAAAATGTTGAAGACCATCTCCTCCATGTCTAAGAAGATAATGTTAGATTTCGTGCCCGAACTGAAGTTTGTCCTTTATGTTAAGTGCCATGACTTTAGTCCGTTGTATTAGTCCAACAGTAAAATATCCTAGCGAAAGAAAAAGACCAAAACGCCCTATCAAATATTGGCATGCGCTTTACCAAGGCTGATCAAGCTTGTCGTTGTCAAGCAACAACTTCACCATCAAGCAAGCATTCTTGGAAAAGAGCGTGTTATTTATTTCAACATATTTAGTAATATTTTGAATAATACTGACCAGCACGGGCCAACTCTTTAGCTAAAAAGAATAAAAAGTTAAAAAACAAGAAGACGAGCTAAGTAATTAACGCATCACATAGATGATGAATTCAACCACACTCACGCCATCTTCCGTCAGGACCTTACCTTTTGTAACGAAAATTTCCTTCTCGATCCATTTCAAATGCTTAGGAACATTTCCGGAAACTTTGAAGCTAGGGCTAGTCGAAAAATAGTAATCTCCATACTTGACAGACCCATCAACCACTCCAGGAATACCTTTATCAGCCAGGAGCACGCCTCCATAAGTGATGGATACGTCTTTGCCGTCTCTGGTGGTGCCATGAGCTTTGACATTAAAGATACCATAGTTCTTTTCGGTATGTAAAGTAAAGTCGTCGTATCCCTTGATGCCGGAGATATCCGCTGCAAACCCCAAATTGTTGATGATAGTTGTGACATTTCCGTCAGCAGCGACCCCGACCACTGTCTGCAACTTTTTGGTCTTATCGTTGTACAAGACTTCAAGAGGTCTTTGGCCTTATAACCGCATGTTCAACACGGGAATCAAGCGAGGAACCTCTGAGGAGAAGGAAGCTAAGGCCAAGCAAGCGTAGAAAAAGATAGAAATTGGAAGCATTTTTTTTGATTTAATTTGTCGGGTATGATGCAGATTCAAAAACCTTAGATAGCTGAAGCAAAATCACGAGGCTTTATACCTTTCTTGGCCCACTCGAAGTCTTGGAGTTTTGCTTTATTTAGCTCAATGGCTATACCGCCTTTTGGATTCATCTTGGTAAATAGGTGGGCCAATATGTCTTATTATCTTTAGCATAGCCCCGAGAATGAAATTTATCTCCAGAAAAAGCCTCATTCTACTTATTGTTACTTCTTTGGCCTCTCAAATTCTTCTTTGATAGCCGTTTTTTGTTCTAAAAGTGGTTGCTGCAAATGGCTATGGGACATTTCAAAAGCGCCTTTCACATATTTTGAGGACGGCGAATTGTGAAGCGATCCGGATTCAGACTCAGATTCAAATTCAGGTTTGAGCCTGCTAATTGTAGCTCAGGTTCTGACTCTGTCTCTGTCTTTGTCTTTGTCTCTGTCTTTGTCTCTGACTCTGTCTACAGCTCAATCCCTGGCTCTGGCCTTAGTTCCGACTCAAAATAGGGTGGCGAGCTATGCACTGACAACGATACAAAGTCGAAAGTTAAGTCTTTGAATGAAGAAGATAAGAAGCATTGGCCATATTTAATGTTTGAGTTATTTCATACTATCTGGGTCATAAGTATGGGTAAATCAACAGGCTGCAACTTGTTTATCGATTGGTGCCATATTGAGTGCCGAAGGTAATGACGTTGCGCTCAAGCTCTCTTGTTCCATTTGGAGTGTCATATACCCCTAAGAAAAGCGATCGGGGAAAAGCGGGGCTGATTCAGAAAATTTCAGAGTTGGTGGAATTTAAAATCTGCTAGGTCTTAGTTGGCGAGGACGCTGTGCTCATTTGTGAGGAGAAAACTTGCCATTGTTCATCAAGAGAACTAAAGGCCCGGTTGACTTCGATATGTCAGAGCCGGTCCATTAGAGGAAAGCCGCCTGGTTGACTGGCTCATTTTTCATCTCACAATATTCTCATGGTGGATACGCTTTTACTCGATCTTCATGCTCATCCTATACGCAAAGAACACTTTAATAAACTGCCGACCATATTCGACGTGGCCATGGATCTCTGATCACGTCTCAGTATTCAAGGCTCAATCTCCGATTCTTGGCATATTGCATAATAAACAATAGGCTCAAAATTGACGAGCACTTTCATTGAAGTGAAATTCTGTTTCGATCCCTTTGAGAGATTGCGGGCTTCTCCTTGCATGTTTTCTTGTTTGCTAAGCACAGACTTTTTCAGCGATCTCTGATGCTTCAATAAATCCGATAGCCGCAAACACTGAAATTTTCACGACGCAACCTACTCAGACAATAAATCATAAATCATACCTTAGACTCCAGGAAAACAGTCGCGAGGAGACACGGGTGACTATTCGTTATCGTAGTGACCGACCTCCAACTTCGAGGACTTTCACAGTTCTTTTCTGCAAACATTCATGAAGAGGCTCTTGAGTTAAAAACGTCCGTTCCGGGGTTCGAAGACCTACAGAAGATTTGATATCGAGTGATGTGTGGCCAGTTGTTAGATGGGTAGTATTGATAAAGGTCTAGATTGTTTAGATTCATTCAAACACTTTAGATCTTTCCAATGAATAATGCAGATAATCTGTAAAGCGACGAGCTAAGAGGGAGTTTAGTTTATTCTGAAATAATCAGAGACACTAATTTCTACACCACTGTGCCCAAAACGGGTGACCTAATTCTTCAAGAGCAAGTGTGGTTGGAGCATGGAAGTTGAGGCAAGTAAAGGACGGGAAATCTTGGGCACACTGATTTCAACAAGTAATAACTGAGTTCTCTGTAGGTGATGTTCAAGAATAAACTCTAGGATCAACCATTATTCTTGTGAATGTTAGGGGAGTTCATGTTCAGTCCAATACTACTAAACAATACCAATCTTATGTTGACGTACAGGGTCTGCTGCAGGAAATTCGGAGAAACATCTATTCCTTCAAGCTTGACTAGAAAGATTATCAATATAAGGCAACGAGGCTGGAAGATACATTCCGTTATTTCATCAGCCAGCACACTAAAAAAATGACAGGTGTGGGTGTCCAAGGTGAGGCTGTCCAAGGTGAGGCTGTCCAAGGTGAGATTGCTGCAAATTCTTACTCGGCACGACACTGTTTATTCCAGTGATTGAAAGTCCAAATCTTCACCGGCCTTTAAACTAGCTTCATTGTTTGTTTTTCAAATTGTTCTTTATTGCTGAAATCTTGCATTATCTAAGACCTCTATTGTGGTGACTCATATACTGAAATTGTGGACACTGCCATTGTCGATTCTGCCATTGTTGATTCTGCCATTGTGGACTCTGCCATTGTGGACTCTGCCATTGTCGATATACCCTTATTATTCTCACCAAAAGGGTAATGAACTTATGACGAGCGAAAAGATTAATACCTTGTGAAAAGCGATTGATGCTATGAGTACACTTGAGCCCGTTTTTTTGACTAGACAAGTTTTGAAGAAATACATTTTCTGAAATTTACCTATACAGGAAGGAATGTCCAAAGTGTCGTTCATGTTTGGTGGGACTCCTGTGGTCTCATATATGACCTTCTCCTCATCTTGGTCAGCCGCACCCAGTGCCAATTTGAATACTCGAGCACTTAATACGGGCCATATGAAAGCCCAAAACATGTCCATGAATAAAGAGGAGACACCATAAAACCAACACTATTCTTACTCATATAGAGAAAGCTGCATATATTTCGGAAATATGAAATTGCACAAATAGAGAATCAATGCTTCGACAATATCGTCTGCGCCTGTTTGCAACAGCAACAAAGAAACAGGAGTAAGGTGGAGAAAGGAACAAAAACATGGATTTTCCATTCAGTTATAAGAAGCTATAAGACCAGAAAGTCTCAGTATTCCTTTTTTTCTTTTTCGAACGTTGATTTTCTCGTCCAAATAGGGATCAACTGAAGTATGTATTTGGTATGACACCAGTGTCCTCAGTCGTGCTCATTGTAGTCACATAGGGCCTACGACATGGACCATGGACAGGCAACCAAAGCTAGGACATGGACCTTGGAGAGGCAAATCGAGGCCCTAGGAAATGGACCTTGGAGAGACAGACAAAGGCCCTGGGAAATGGACCTTGGAGAGGCAAACAGAGCTAGGAAATGGACCATGGAGAGGCAAATAGAGGCCCTAAGAAATGGACCTTGGAGAGGCAAGCTTGCCCTTAGATTACCCTTAAAGGCCTGCCAAGATTCATTGAAGCAGCAAGTGTTTTGCATGCATCTACCACAGAAATTTTCATAACTGTTGAATATGAAATTTGTCAAAGAGTTCACATATAAGTCATGATTAATTTTTTCACACTGACACTCTTACTCCATTGTTCAAAGATAATGGCTGTCCACACGTTTTTTTTGTTTTGGAGGAAAAACTGCAAAAGGCAATGAAAAGTTGAGGACAATTTCTCACGCGGATTCTCGCTCCCTCCCAAATTAAACACACAATCATGGTTGAACCTACCCCGCCAAAAATAAAAATACCACTCATTTTGTAGAATAAATACCACAGCAGATCTTTGAAAAGCTCACTGAACCCTCGGCGACTCCAAATTTTCAGGAGTAATACAAAAAATCATAGCCAGTAGCAAAAAGCCCGGTCCACGTGATCGAAGCTTCTGGAACGAACCCTCGCACTCCTATATAAGTCGACGGGATCCGCCGCGCTCAGGCCCAATGACAGCTTGAAAGCACAACTCATACAACTATACATTCACTCATCGATAGTGAAGTATTCATAGTGAACTCGTTTTTCTGATAACAATTGACCCCCTTTTCATCAATAAAGGAAACAAAAAAAGAAGGAGAAGAAATATCGCCAGACGCTAAAAACCCCGCTTTGGAATATCTGCCCCATCCCTTTCGTCTTTCGATTTGTTCAATTCTCTTCTGCACAGAAAGTTTGAATTTAGCCGTCAGAAACAACCTCATCAACAAAAACACATTTTATCAAAATGGCCGTGCATCCCGTCGTTTTATGGGCACAGCGCTCGAGCGAGTCTGAACCAGCGAAAAACATCATTTATTTGACGATACAGGTCCAGGACCCAGTGGACGTGAAGTTGGAGTTGACGCCCGAAAACTTGAAGTTTTCCGCCCAGTCTTCTGACAAGGCCACGACCTACGAGTTGTCATTGGACTTCTATGCGGAGATCGACCCTGAAAATTCTTTCAAACATTCCAGCGGCAGCCATATCTCATATGTGTTGAGGAAAAAGCACGCCCAGGAAGAGTTCTGGCCCCGTCTCTTGAAGGAGAAGTTGAAGTTGCATTACATCAAGACAGATTTCGACAAGTGGGTCGATGAAGACGAGCAGGACGAGCAAGCAGAGGACGACGACATGGCCAATATGGGCGGTATGGGCGGAATGCCCGGCATGGAAGGCTTAGGCGGCATGGGTGGCATGCCTGGAATGGGCGGAATGCCTGGAATGGGCGGCATGGGAGGTGCTGGCGGACCAGGTAACTTCGACATCTCGCAATTGCTTGCGGGAGCTGGCGCTGGCGGAGCTGGTGCAGGCGGGCCTGGCGGCGACTTCGATATTAGCGCCTTAGCTAGTCAATTGGGCAAGAACGCTGGTGCTGCTGGTGATCTTGATGGAGATGACGAAGCCGCTGAAGATGCCGAAGGTGCCGAGGAAGCTAAGTGATAGGTTTGCTTGTATTTAGCAAAATAAAGAAAAGATAAATAACGATGTGGGCTGGCGGCATCGATTAAACACATGATGCATTTTTTGAGCCTACTTTACCAATAATAGGTCTTTATGGATCGGAATTTCATAAAAGTGTAACCCACGTTTTGCACAATCCAGGCAACGACTCTGAATATCAATCTAGCTAATTCAACCCTGTAGTCAGCGTCAAGCGTCGTTTCTGTTGAAAAAAATCGGGTATTACTTAGCCATCAATATATGAATATGTGCTGAGCGGGCGCAAGATCCATTTGCGGCGACATCTGCTCATGATCACTTAAGAGGACTTCCTCGATCAGAGCATCGAAAGAAAAGGCTTCGACATCAGATTCGTTGTCTGAGCTCACTTTTCTATAGTCATCATCATCATCATTATTACCAATATCATCATCACTAGAGAAGCAGCTAGCCGTGCCATTGTCTTTTAAGGGGCTGGTTCAGCCTCTTTAGTTGAATCAACCGCAAATGCTTCTATTGACTTCCAGGTCTTATGCTTCAGAGTGTTATTAAGAGCAATGGTGTCTTTGACACCAGCATTAAAACTTGATTCCGTCATAACATAAATAGGAAAAAATAGGAAATTAACAGAGTTATGTCTGTTAACTTGTTGAAATGTTTGGATTGAATGAAGGGAAGACACCCAGAGTTTGCAACAACAATAACAACTGACTCGAGCTGAGTTGTACTGACGACTGTCGCAAATCGTCAAAATTCTTTCGGGCAGCCTTGAATCCAAACTATTAAGTAGATTAGGCAAGTCGGTAAACTAGATCCACAACTTTGGATCAAGGACAGAGTCTAAGCATTTTGAGAAAAGTGATTTCGCTCAAGTACAGTCGGATCCCCGCTTAGTCTTTTTGTTTTATTCTCAAACTGAGTCAACGAGTAAGCACAAGATCGGCATTGGCTTAAAACAATTTCCTCGCTTCAGAAACATCTGTCCATTTCGATAAGAGTAAACGCATATCCCGCAGCACGTGGAATCCATTGTCCTCGACATCGAGTCCAACATTTCCACATCGCACTTCGGGGCTTGGTTCTGGTTTTGCAATGTTCACAAATACAGATAACGGCCGAGACTTGGATTCTAGAAATGACATGGTCCTTGCTAACATAAATAAAACCTTGCTCACCGAAGCCGCATTCTCAAGGGCTCGGCCGGGCGTTTCAGTGAGCAAGTCGTAAAATGCCAACACGAGGGAAGACGTGGAATCCTGATTAGGATTTGAAACGTCGGCGGCTGATTCCCCTGAAGCAAACCAGCATTGCCTGAGAATTTCATGTATGGCACTATAAGATGCCCCCGGAATGAGCAGTACACAGTGAAGCAAGTTGATTTCGGCAACTGTCGGGATCCGCCTCGATTCTGAGTTGGTCGGATTTCCTGTCACATACTGGAACCCAGAAAGAGTGGTGGAATCACAGAAAATAAGAACTCGGGGTAAGTTGCCGCCCAGTATATTTATCTGTCTGAGAACCGTGGTAATAAAGTCGCCGAGACTCGTCAGAGCGACGCTTTTCATAGAGGAGGTAGACGGAGAGAAGAAGACTAAGAGAAGAAGACGAAAACAAAGAGAAGAAGATGGAGATGAAGATGAGCCAGTTCCGGGGCAATCCTCTCTTTGGTACCTGTCTAAATGGTCTGTATTTTGGTGGAAAGATGAATCACTTGTCTTGGTCGAGACTGAAGTGTGGGATCGCACGCTTGCGAGATCACCTTACCTCCAGTTAGGTTCTGCCCTTGGATTTGCAATATCGGTCAATCACCTCTACCGACACAAAGTAAAAGTAGTTTATCCAGAAAAGTTCGAACGCGGGGCGACAGTCTAGGCTGAAATGTTTGGGTTCGCGCTTTTCAATGTCAACTTTTCTCCCCACATTTGGTCCCACGGCTGGTTCCAGATTTGTTCCGGATTTGTTCCGGATTTGGTCCCACGGCTGGTTCCAGATTTGTTCCAGATTTGTTCCAGATTTGGTCCAGATTTGGTTACAGATTTGGTATGTTGTGGTCCTGGGGACTTGGCTCCTTCACTTACATTGGGCCTCGATCTCTTGTTTTTTTGAATGTTTGACATAGTTTAACATGCTTAGAAATGATTTTGATCACAAGGATAAATGCGAGAAATGAAGCAATTCTTCTTCCAAGAATAAAACCACAAACGAGATGAATGTTTGTGCAATTTCTGCGATCAGGAAATCTATGGTAGGTATCGCCACGGTAGTTTCCAACCCAAAGTGTGAATTATCCTCGTAATTGGTAATTCGCCTGACACCTCAAAAGTCTGTTTGGTTATTGACTCTTGTTTTCCCATTGACCTGATTAAAGGCTATGTGATCTTAATGGGATGTGTTAGGACAATTGAAGTCCTTGAAGTTTGGCCGTTTTCTTGATACTATTCATTTGAACATCGTATCAAACAGTTTCCTCCCAAATAGACTTGGGATAGGGACCGTATTGCATACTGAACAATGATTTCATGAGAAACGTCTTCTCGATCAAAATTGCAATACCTCCTTTATTCTTTCCGGGAAAATTAACTTATAAGGACTATTCCCCAGAGTCTGTCTGACATAGACTAACTCAATCTTAGACCTGAAAAAAATGAACTCAAAAATAAAGGTCGAAAGCACACAACCAATTCATTCAAAAGTCTTGATAAACTTATTATCAATGGCTCAATAAAAAAACTAGGTAGTGGTATGACATTCAAAGATAGACGAAATGAAGTCAGGGACGAATCTAGATTGCCAGTAGCTGGCCCTCCGCGAAACATATGCTAGCATGGATATTACTTGAATTTCAACTTGTATGACATTTGACTGAATTTGGGATCTTTTATAAGCTCCATCAAAACTTTCGAAATTCGGAACCGGCAAACGTTCCCATAAAAAGTTAGACTAATTACGATTAGGTGGAATGTCCAAAATGAAACAGGTTAGCAACCCGCGATACTAGCATCTATGCATGGACCAATAGGACAGTATTGCGAAAATTTCGTTTAACTCGCAGAATTCAGAATTCCGGCTTCACGGAAATGAGAATTACGTGAGAAATCGTTCCGTAAAACATTTTTTAGATGCAGGAGCTGATCGTATTACGTGAGAAGATTTCCCGTAAAACAAGAATTACTGCGTTTTTCTCATTTTTCCAACATGGGTCATACCAGTGTTGCGAAAATTTCGTTTTACTCGCTAATTCAGAATTACGGTTTTACGGAAATGAGAATACGGAAATGAGAATTACGTGAGAAATCGTTCTGTAAAACATTCTTTAAATGCAGGAGCTGCTCGTTTTACGTGAGAAGATTTCCCGTAAAACAAGAATTACTGCGTTTTTCCCATTCTTCTAACAGGGGTCATATGGTTTTCGCGACGCTATAATGGTTCCAAGACTGGTAGACTCGGAGCCAAGCTGTCGGTAAACATCAACGGAACATATAGATTATTTTATCTTTTGCCCTCATCATTGTTGCTATTATGCTTCCTTTGTCTACATTACAGAAATGAGATAACGGGTCAGTCGCCATACTAGGTATTGAGCAATATTTCATCAATGTCTCCTGCCTTTATAAGTTGGAATTCGAGGAATTTGAGTCAACAAGAAGTTATACCATGAAAAAAAGGAAAGTAGTTGGGGTTACTTCTTTCTCAAATTGCCCCGAAATTAACATCTCCAAAGAGCTCGATGCCGACGATGGTGACGAATATATGTTCCGTGGTGGCGAAACTATACATGAACAGGAACGCGAAGTCAGCATCTATCTATTGGAAAATCGAGAGTCGCTTGGTGGTGATATTGCAAAATGCTGGAAAAGTCGAAAGCAAACTTTTTCCGTTCTACATCGAATTGCAAGGGACTGTTTGGTTCCGATGGCTATGTCCGCGCCCGCTGAACGGCTCTTTTCTCAGATGAACAATATTATAACGAAGAAACGAAACGGCTTATTACCCAGAAAGATCAAGATGTTAGCCATAATCAAGTGTCAAGGTCTCGTTCTGGACGAAGAAAGCTCTTTTAGCAATAATCTCCAGCGTTAAAGAAAAGACAAACGGGCCGAAGAACACTTTGCATGCGACGCGGACGAGGGTTTTTTCATGAATCCTTCACACTAAATTCATTGTCCGAGTCACAGGTCTAGCCTGTTCCGCTCCCGCCATTTATACTCAGGTTAGGTCCTTAAATAAGGTATCCTGTTTGCTCAATTTCGAAGCGAATTCAGGGCATGTACATATATAGAGAGGTTCCTCCCGCATCGCTACGTAAACACCAAGTTCTTAATGCAGTGTCAAATGAAAGTGAGTTTAAACCTAAAACACCAAATATCCCAGCAGTATTTCTTGTCGTCCCTGCCATGAATATGATTTGCTTGTTTTGAGCGAAGATTGGCACCTAGTTGAACATATGGATTGCATGGGCGGAATCGTTTTCCAATGTCATTTGAAATAGATGACATGCATTTGACGCTCCCGAATGATGCGCGGGGCAGTCGAGCAAAAAAAACGCACATGTCGTGAGGTTTTACGGTTTTACGGTTTTACGTGATTAGTCGCACTTTTCTAATTTCGCGTTTTACTCGGGGTTTGCAAGTAAAACGCTGATTTTTGCAACACTGCAATAGGATGTCATCCCACCAATTAGCCTAAAAATCTGGTAGGTTCAGCTGCAGAGAAACGGTTTGAAAGCCCGAAAACGCAAAGGTGCAGAGGTATAAGGGGCCCACCCGTCGTAACATTCCCTCACCCTCCCACAACGAAAATATTAGTGGTTTCATTCATTCCGATCGCGTAATTCTCCCATAATATGAGCATAATTCCTATCCGGATTCGTTATAATCTTATACCATTGAAGGCTTTCCACTGGCGAGATATCGTACTCTATAAAGAATTAAGTAATTCAGAATTAATAATATTCCAGACAATTCATCAGTCACATTCAGTTTTCTCAGCCTTCCTTATTCCCCATAGTGAGACACATGAAAAGGCAGTGCGTGCGTCAATTTCTATTCAACACGTCTAAATTGCTAAACCTGACTTGTACTTTCCAGGCACTTTTAAACTTTCGTGAAACACACTAAAACTTTTCCGGACCCTAAACGAAATCCTCTTTTAGCCCCATGCAAAGATGTGGATATCCTTTGCCAGGTCACGTGCGCGGCACCTGCGAAAATTTTAAATCTATCATGAACCTCAATCATATGGCTCCAGAGCTTGCACTTAGACCACTTGGACACGACGTTTCACCCGGGAATTATGCTCAGATTCTCGGTAAGGGCACACAGAAGGGCTTATATGGCGCCCCAGCTCAAAAACGGGGTCCGTGGCTTCTCTAGATCTCAACATACTGGCATTTCAGCTGGACCACGTGACCAGACGACGACGGGATCTTCAGAGGAAGTGATGCAACAGAAACTACGTGAAAAAGTCTTGGCTGAGGCCCTTGCTAAAGAAGAGGAGGCGATGTTGAAGGCCAAGGCGTTACGGGAATTGAAAGAGCTGACTAACATCGCTTTGCACGCGTTAAACACGTCGGCGTCTAACGACATTTCCGACCGCTTAACCACGTTACAGAACCAATTGGATCTGCTTCCCAACCAAGAGAAAGTGAAACAGCTCGATGAGGAAATCGAGGATTTCTTATTCAGAGCCATGCGCTTGCCGCCGAGTGAAGTGGGGTATGCTCCATGGACTCGTGAATATTCATCTAGATCTGGAAGAAGCGGACAGTCCTCAGAAGATTCTGGCACCGACGACGCGTCGTCCCAAAAAATCAGATCAACCACCAACGTTGGATATTCTCAGCAGTTCCCCAACTTGAGACCTACGCCCGACTACAAGGGGTACTCTGAGCAGGAACTCTTCCTAAGACACATGAAACACATGGCGCACTCTGGCACGTTGGGCCTGGAGCAGAAACACGTCTACGACCCCAGCCAGGATACATATAACCCGAAGCAAGTGTGCGAGCTCACTGTGGCCAGTTTGATGGCTGCAGAGTGTCATTTAGGTCACGCCAAGGCGCTATGGAGACCATCCACGCAGCCGTTCATCTACGGCGAGTATAACGGCGTACACCTTATCGACCTTAACCATACACTTGTTGCCTTGCGTAAAGCAGCAAATGTTGCACGTGGTGTAGCCGCCAAGGGCGGAATTATCCTTTATGTTGGCACGTCCAGGCTTTCAGAACAACAGACGGCCTTAGAGGAAGCTGCCAGAAGATCAAATGCATACTGTGTTACGCACCGCTGGATTCCTGGAACGATAACTAACTTTACCGAGGTATCGCGCCAAATCCAAGGGCCTCAGACTGCGACGGTGGATCTCGGTGACGAGAAAACCGGCAAATTCTATACCACCGAAGAGGGTACGCTTATCAAACCTGATTTAATCGTGTTGATGAACCCTGTCGATAACAGAAACTGTATTGGTGAAAGTATCAAGCTGCGCATCCCCACGATCGGCCTCTGTGACACTAACATGGAGCCTTCTTTGTTGACGTATCCCATCCCATGTAATGATGACTCGATGAGAGCATCCTCGCTTATATTGGGAGTGTTGTCGAAAGCCGCACAGGAAGGTGTGGAGGAAAGAAAACACGCGTTTGCTAAGTATAAGCTGGCCAAGGAGGCCTCCTTAAAAGATCCTGTCCCCAAGATGTCACAGGTTACAGAAGCGTCCGGAATGGTAAAGAAAAAGAGTGAAATGACTCTCAACGCGACAAGTGTTGCGACAGAAGCATGAATTATAAATGGACAAGTCAGCTTTACAAATATGCTTTTCGATAATCGAATATTTCAGAAGAAAGCATTCTTTTCACATATATCTATCAGTTTATATGTGTGTACATAGTGTCATTGAAAGTATAATGACAATCCCCAGTGTCTCCATTGGCCAGAGCCCCCAGAAGCAGCTCCTTAAGTGAAATGAAGTTGTTTATACAAGAAATTAATATATCGAGGAGATTTGCCATCTCGAAAAGCTCTTTAATAGCCTCTTCGATTGCGGGCTCTTTCTAAAAGGCAACAGTGTGAACCCTACTGCGTTTTCTTTGTCTTCGCAGCGCTAGAACCAGAATCTTCGTCTTCTTCCTCTTCCTCGTCATCGCTTCGCTCATCAGAAACACCGCCGCTCACAATGTATCTATAAAGAATACGCATGATCAAGAAAAGCCAGTACGCATTAAGAAGCTGCAATGCAAACAATAGGCCGAACACAATTGGCTGCGAAATCCAACATTTATATTGCTGAGTGTCCCAGTTCAACTCCCACTGGCCCACCGTGCGGAATTCAGTCAACACCGACCACAAAATACGCAAGTTGATATAGTGTCTCAAGTAGATCCACACAAACACAAAGCCCACGAAGAATGGCGCTGCGAGAGGCGAGTCGAGGTAGTTGAGCGTTTTGGAAGTGGAGAGGAAAAAATCAGACACGTCCATGGTCACGTACACGGCCAAGCCCATCCATGTGAAATGGAAGCGGTATGAGCACCAGATCAATGCAATGGTGACAATATGGTGTAAAATAAGTTCGTAGAAATCCTTGCGGGGCTTTTCAAGCTGTAATACAAGCACTACGGATTGTTGGACCCAGAAAGCCGCCTGGCCAAGGTAATATACTTTGAAGTACCAGTCGTGGGTCTTGTGAGGGTAGTTTTCGTAAAAAGGCGTGGTTTCGAAGAACCAGAGCGGGCCGCGGGACATCACCCATAATCCAAAAGGACCCGAAAGCCCATAGTAGAACATCGAGTACGTTTGTTCCATGAAACGCATGACTTTAGCTTGTCTTTTCACGCCAAAATAGTGCGCTGCAGGCCTGAACACACAGCACATCAAAAACTCTCTGAGAAACGTGAAGAAAAGCGCATAAAACCCAACAAAGTAGAAATCATTTTCGCCTTTACCGTACTGGTCGGTGCCTTCAATCGGGTACGAAACCGTGAGCATTTTACCGAGGAACTCATGTAGCTCGGTGTTCTTGTCTCCGAATATATAAGCGCCAACAGTAACCGCCATCATCAAGAACGGGTTCACCCAAGTGTGTCTAAAGGTCAATTCCCGGTACGCCACGGTTATTTTGCGCAAGAGCGCCCCATCCGTATTGGCTTCGCTGCTGCTGAGTTCATGGATCCGATCGTACAGTTTTTGGCGCTCAAGCTTACTTTTCTTTCTAGTCGAGAACCCGGGCACCGCCGTATCGCCGACATTTATTTGTCCAACAGAAGACCCGCGGCGACGGCGTGCCGTCAGGGCTTTTGAGCGTGAATTCGAGGTCATTTTGCTCAAAACACACTGGCTATAAAATGAATAGTATCGCCTAATAATGAGGTCTTTGCGAAGATAAGGTCCAGTGAGAAGGTGAGTTGAGAAATCCGGCAATGAAAAGAGAGAGAAGCGCCGAGTTCCTCGAAATAATGGTTTGTAAATGAAAGCCGTGGTGTGCACGTGATTTGCTGTTTGTGTGTGTTCCCACAAAAGCCCCTAAATATTAATTGGGGTTTCTGGCAATGAGAAATGGTAGACCTATCTGCACTTTCCAGAGTCCTCAGTGAGACGGAAGGAGAGAGACGAGCTAGACGAGCGCAACCGAGACACACCTTTTTTGCAAGGTACTGCACACGACACGGCACACGGAACATTGGTGTGTACTGCGCGTGTCGCGTAATTATCTGAATTACGCACACACCTTTTGAGGATTGAGCGGGGTCCATGAGAATAAATATTCCTTCTCCATCGAGCCAAAGCTATGAATGAGGGTTATTTTTCTTTGTTTTGGGGTTCTTTTGGGGAAGAGGTTCGATCACTTCCAGAAAATTTATTCATTCTGTATACAAACTCCCACAGAAGCTTGACACTTCTCAACGGAATTGGGCTCCCGGATCTCCATACAGGCAGTGGCAGTGTTGTTAGTAAAACAATATTATACTAAATTTTTGGTAAACCCCAATATTAATAATACTTTTCTCGATATTAATAGTAATATTATATTATGGCAAAATATATCAAGATATATTATTCTCAACCATGAGCGTGGGCAGTTTCGATGCCCCACCTCAGGGGGACCAGCAAGACATCTCATGGGGGTTTCGCACGCTGGCTTAGCCAATTATTTCCGTGTACCAAAAATCCTGGTTTCCAAAAAAGCAAGAAATGCTACTATCGTATACTTACTAAACAAAATCTATAATCTCTATATAAAGT
>JAKTYA010000212.1:0-51021 GCA_030561745.1 Metschnikowia gelsemii
AGAATTACGAAGAATTACGAAAATCATTACGATAAATTACGAAATATTTACGACAAAATTACGACTCAAATTACGATTTACGATTACGATGGTGATTACGATGGCTCCCAAAAACGTAATTTGAATTATGGTGGTGATTACGATGGCCCCAATTTTCGTAAATCGTAATTTTGGCGTAAAACGCGCGTAACGCGCAACACTGCTCAGAACCCAGCATCAGCCATCGCTCCCACTTTAATCGTTTTTTTCACACCGCCTTTGATAAAATTGCAAACTATGTTTTTTTTTTTCAACGGTCACGAGGCATTTTCGAAGTCTTGAGGTTCGAAGCTGACAGAAATTCGTTTGGCTTTTGTTCTATGCTGTTTTACTTTCAATTTTTGGGATAATTTGGATACTCAAAATATCCTGACCAATATAAAAGCTTCGGCGCGGCACATCCATTACTCTGATGTGTGATACAATGGACAGTGCTCATGAAATACATGTGTTTCATACAACAACTTTTACGACAAAGTGGGCGTCAATTCTCATTACTAGCTCAGCACTTATTTATCAAAAGTATCCGAATCCATGATATTTTTACGTAAAAGAGAACAATAATCGGTATAGACCTAATACTAAATGCCCCTAATGAAGGCCTAGTGAGCACTGAGAACTGAGCACTGAGCACTGAGCACTGGGGCCATGGCCCTGGCTTCTTGAAGAGTGCAGTGCGAAGAATTTGGAAATTGTTTAAATGGCCCAGAGAAATATTGTGGCAGAAATGTTGCCATGGTAAAAGCATTAAAGAGATTCTGTCGTCTTGAAAAAATAAGATATAGACAAGCTCGTGTCTTGGATAGAATATCACTCGACGGAAGAAGCTGCGTTGCCAAATTCTTCCTGCCAACTTCTTCCTCCTCTACCTGCAGACCCCTTCCAAATCACATCAGTTCGTGCGCAGTAGAGCTCCGGCTCGATACCCGCTCTCCCAATTGCCCCTTAGTCACCACAGTTCTAGGTAACCGCTCCCCCCTTTAATTATCGAGAAACTCGAAAAAGCACTCCAATATGGCGCCTCCAATATACGTCAAGGGAGGGGTATGGACCAATGTGGAAGACCAGATCCTCAAAGCCGCAGTATCCAAATATGGGCTCACCCAGTGGTCTCGAGTGGCATCACTTCTTCCAAAGAAGACGGCCAAACAGGCCAAAGCTCGATGGAATGAATACTTGAATCCCACAATCAATCGGAAAATGTGGTCAAGTGAGGACGACGATAAGCTCTTGAGCTTGGCCAAGCTTCTACCGAACCAATGGCGAAGTATTTCTCTGATCATGGGCCGGACGGCCACACATTGTGTTGAAAGGTACCAGAAACTACTAGAAGATGCGCTCAAAAATGGAAACAATCTGGGTGAAGATTCTGCCGATGAGGACGAGGAAATCGGCGAGATGAAGCTCACGGGTCCGGGAATAGAAAGCTTGCCTGCACTAGGAAACGCATATGAGAGTCTTCCGTCCCGACCCGATCCGGAGAATATGGACGACGACGAACGGGAAATGCTTTCGGAGGCCAAGGCACGGCTTGCCAATACCCAGGGGAAAAAGGCGAAGCGCAAAGACCGCGAACGCATGCTTGACGAAAGCAAACGGGTGGCACTCCTACAGAAAAGACGAGAACTCAAGGCTGCGGGCATTAATGTGAGCTTGACGCTGAAAAACCGCGCCAGAAGAAACGAGTTTGATTATAATGCCGATATCCCGCATGAGCGGCAGCCGAAACTTGGACTTTATGACGTGGCAGGAGAAGATCAACTCAATGAGGAATCGAGATTAAAGTTCCAGAAAGTCGTGAACTCTAAGGGTCTTATTCCTCAAGACGGCGGCTCCCACCACACGAAAAAAGCCAAAGAGAACGATGCAAGAGACTCAAACAAAGTAAAGGCCAACACGCGTCTGGCGGCCGAGGCCGTTTCTAAACTTGATTCCATTCAGCTTGCCAAGCGCCGCAAACTCGACCTTCCTGGTCCAGGAGAATCTTCTGAAACCGATACGATCAAGCAAAGAATCTTGTCGAAATCACATGATCTTCTAGCGACGCTGAATCCATCGCCTGGTTATTCCCACGCTCTTTCCCCCCAAAAGCTAACACAGACTTCGCAATTGACAGAAGAACCAAATCAAGTGGGTCTATTAAAGCCGTCGAAAGTATCGAAGAAGAAGGTGGTGGATCAATTACGTGCACTCCTAGCGAAAGTGCCCAAACCTAAAGAAACCACACGGATTGTTCTTCCGAACTTTGAACTGCACGAAAATTTCTTGACCGTGAATACCACTCCCACTGAGCCTGGACCAAATGTAGACCAGCTCGAGTTGCTTCGAAAAGTCGATGCGGAAAAGACCAAGAAACGGCGGTCTCAGGTGATCCAAAAAGGACTCCAAATTCCTAGTCTAGGATTCGATTCCGGGCCTACAGTAAATTCAGATGCGAATCTGGACTCCGAAGCATATTCCTTGATGTATAAGATCAAAAAGGAGTACGACTCGTTGGTTGCATTTGACCTCAGGCATGGCGAAGACGAAGATCTCGAGACATTACCCGAGGAAGACTTGACCTTAGAAATCGACCAAATTGAAGGGCTTGTTGATATTGAAGTCACAAAAAAGCGATTAAACCAGCCCGTGCAAACAAATCTTCCGCCTCTCGACGGTCTCCCTAAGCTGGAGGAAGCCATCACAAAAGCGTATGACCTTCTTCATAAACTAGATGCCAGTTCCAATGAGGCGGACAAGAAACTGGCGGTTCTTGAAGATATGGATTCTAATCAAGAAGTGTATGAGAACCTTGTACAGCAAATCTCCGAAACGTCGCAGGAACTTCTGGACGCCCTATTGGAAGAGAAAGTGTTGAAGTATGTTATGTGGTGCGAGGAAACTGCTATTGAGAGGCGATCTGCGGTTCTTCATGAGCTCGTGGAAGATATCAAAGCCGCCGAATCCCGAGTTTCACGCGACGCAATATGAGTTGAAAAGAGAATATTGAATGTGAATGGATTGCAAACCATATATTTGTATAACGAAGTAATGAGATTTAATGACATTGTTTAATGGCCGCATGTCATCCAGTGACTAAGAGCAAGCAAGAACTGGCTTCAGTGAGTCAAAGGATAAGAGTCGAAGCTTTTTACTTTTAAATTTGCATATTGGTGAACTTTCGGCTCGCAAGTCATCTAAATGTGCATTGGGAAAATTTCAGAAAGATCTCTTATGCTTTATCTTTTCGCAAGGAGGATTTACACGGTCTACATGGTCTACACGGTCTACACTGTCTACGTTGTCTACATGGTCTACATGATTTACATGATCTACATGGCCTACAAGATCCACATGATCTACACTGTCTACATGGCCTACATGGCCTACATGGTCTACATGGCCTACATGGTTGGCAAATATGAGCACTTCGTATAATCGAATACAACGGAAAACTGGCATTGACAATCTTCCAAGCGATAGATATTACACCATCACCAAAATAGCCAGGCTCACTTAAATCCGCCAGATGTATCTCGTTGTGATTTGCTTATTTCCATCAATTAATGCATGATCTCCCATTGTTTTAGTCACACCTTAAGCCAAAGTTTAACTATTGAATAAAGGTCATTCATCAGCTGCCACAGCTTTCATTCCAGAGATGTGGCCAGTACATTTTTATTTTCATGACTGGCTCAAATGACGGTTGTAAATAAATTTGAAAAAAAAGGGTGCACATATGAAAGACCGTCCCGATAGGAAGAATCAATGAGGACTGCTGCCTGCTCGCCAAGTTCTATACTGGATAGGCAGTAGAAGAGGTCATAAGCATAAGAAGAGGCCATGATCATAAGGACATGGTGGGTTTTTCTAAAACAATGACTATGATTTTGGCAATTTATCAGTGTGACATAAATGCCATGATACTTTTCGTAAACCTTTCGAATTTGTTTAAAAATTTAGTAACCCAAAGAACGGTCACAATACAGCTCAGTACAGAACAGCGTATTTAATTATTAGATTAGGTGGGGTAGATCTGACTTCATTTGAGGAACACAGTTTCTTACTAAAGGACTTAAGAATAATCACAAATTAGCAAAGAAATGAGGAGAAAAGCCCCTAAAATAATGAAAATCGAAGAAAAAATAATTAAAGGAAACAAGCCAATTGCCTTTGTCCCAAGATCGAAATCTAAAAATTGCAATACTATCGAAGGACTCTTCGGCCTCTGGAACTTTCAACGCGCACTCTAGTAAATTTTCAAACACTTGCATGTGCAGTACACTCCGATAAGTGAGCCGGGCTCAGAGATAACCACAATACAAGCGACACAAAACACCACCAAAACCATACAAAACCATACAAAACCATAAAAAACCACCCGAAACTACGGTGGAACTCACCAAAGACGACGCTTAAACTCTCGCATAGAACCATGCTTTCGAACCTTTTAAATGTGCCGTTGCGGCTTTGTGATTCGCTTGCTCTCGATACGCTTCTTTCGGAGATCATCCACCGAGACTTCTACCAGCCTGCTTCGGCTTTTGAAGACCTCCAAAGGGCACAACAACTCCACGAAAATCTTGTGAATAGCGCCAAGGAATCGGTGATTGACTTTCCGCGGCTCGAACGCACGCTAAAGGAGTTCTATCATCTCATTGAAGACGTTGAAACCAAGTTCCCGGATCATGTTGTCACGTTTGAATGGTACGACACGTTTTTCCATCGCCCGCCCGTTCTTCCCATGCGTGCCTGGCGCCAGGAACAACATCAGCTTATTTTCCAGTACGGCCTACTTTCAAGTTCCAAGGCTCATGCGGAAAATGTCCACACAGATGAAGGAATCAAGGCCGCCTGTGCGCACTTTCAATTAGCCGCCGGAAGTTTCCAATTTCTTTTGGAAAACCATATAGATGCCCCGGGCCTAGATTCGGCAACACTCAATTGTATGCGGTCGCTCATGATGAGCGAGGCCCAGGAACTTATCTGGCAAAAAGCCGTAAGAAATCCGACTGTGAAAGATACGGTGATAGCAAAGCTTTCCTCAAAAGTGGCCGAGCTCTATGAGGACGCATTCAAGTACGCCCTGGTTGCTGATCCAATTAGACAGGAATGGATCAATCACATACACGTGAAATACCTCCATTTCAAGGCGGCCGCATCATACCGCATGTCGCTAAATGCCCTCGACACCTTTGAGTATGGGACTCAGGTTTCCTTCTTGAAACAAGCTCACCAGCTATGCAAAGACGCATCCAGCCATAGGCGGTACGTTAATGAACATGTCTTGAAGGATTTGGCAGGGTTGCTGACGGCGGTTGAAGAGTCACTCATGACTGCAGAAAAGGACAACGACCTCGTGTATTTAAAACCGGTTCCTAATGCTCACGAGCTACCTGAGATCGTCGGAGTGTCCATGGTGGAGCCGAAAATCCCATCTTTTCTCCATGTACGTAACCCAGAAATAATCCCGGCGTTTAACAAGCTCATGCCGTTTTCTGTTGTTCAAGTAAGCCAAGCGTTTCGTGAACGCCAGGATGCTTTCATTGTGTCGGCTTTCCATGAACCAGTTAGTGTATTAGCAAGAATGCTACGCCAATTTCTCACCGATCGCCAGCTTCCGGCATCTATTGATACTTTGCAAGTTCCAGAGAGTATCCCCGACTCGATTGTTCACCACTCACAAGAAATCATATCGATTGGAGGCATACGAATAATCGAAAGCTCGATGGATGAAATCTCAGTGTTGGCGGAAAATAGCCGGCGGCTCATCGCTGAATGCCAGGAACGCTTGGATTTGGAGAAAACGGAGGATGACTTAATGCGTGAAAGAGAAGGAGATGCCATGTGGACTCGAGTTCCTTCAAGTGAAGCCAGCGCCACGCATTGGAAGACCATTGAAAAAATGAGGCAGTATCTTTCTCAGGGCCAGCAGAGCGACTCCTTACTTGGTGATATTTACAGGTCGATAAAGCCCGCTTTGGATGCATACTGTGGAGGGCCGAAGGCGCTACTGAAATGCATTCCCAAAAACGGACTTATCCATCTCGACAAAGCCGGAGATTCTGTGGTACTTCAGCTACGAGAGTTGCTAAATGAAGTTTCAAGACTCGAGACAAAGCGTGAGCGATTAAAAACAAGTATCGATCTCAAGTCCCGAAACCATAGTATTTTGTCTGTGGTGGTTGACGCTTACAAGCGAAACCCCCTGAAGTTCCAGAATCCCGATGGATCGGTAGACCAGATGAAGTTCGAGTATTTGTACGAGAACCACATTGCGTTCTTCGATTCCGATCTAGATTACTTGTCGCAACTGAAGGAACAACAAGTGAAATTAGAGCATGATATCGACGCAGCAAACCAGAAATTTAAGCATGTGAAAGCTTCTTCGCTCGGCAGAGCCCAGGAGGCAAGACTTTTGGTGTTGCAAAACTTAGAGAGTGACTACGTGAAATACTTGGAGCTCGTGCAAAATTTGAATCAGGCGTCCAAATTTTATACGTCGTTTTTAGACAAGGGAAACGGGGTTCTCAAAGAACTCGACGAGTACCTTCTCAGCAGAAGAGAAGAGGCTCGCGAACTAGCAATATCTATTCGTGAACAAAGAAATTTCGAAGGAATAGGACAGTCAATGACCCGAAACCCACCCAATCTTGCTGCTCCAAGAGGACAGAAAGCCAATTTATGGGACCCATCGAAAGGCATTCGATTCTCATAATGCACAAGCCATGTGCAGGTCGCGGCCACATCGCCTATCTTTAGAATGTTGTGATGATTCGCACATATCTAAGACCTACTCGTGAACATTTAGTTCTTGAGCTTTTTGAAGCTTTGATGATATTGCGCCAATTCCGGTACATCAAAAACTTAATCATGACGAAGCCAAAGAAGAACGTCGTGACAATCGTCGGTACTACTGGGGTGGGCAAGTCGCAAGTAAGTAGTTCCGCATTCTTTCTTTGGTCAATGCATTTACTAACCAGATTTCAAGTACAGCATTGAGTTGGCCAAGACAATTAACGGGGAAATCATCAATGCAGATTCCATGCAAGTATACTGTGGAGCTCCGATTATCACCAACAAGCACCCACTAAAAGAACGTGATGGAGTCCCTCATCACGTCATGGATCACGTGCCATGGAGCGAGGAGTATTTCATCCATAGGTACAGCTCAGAGGCATTGAGTGCCATTGACGACATTCATGCAAGAGGAAAAACTCCGATAATAATAGGTGGCACCCATTACTACTTGCAAAATTTGTTATTCAAAAACAAGACCATTGGCGAAAAGGAGGTGAAGGAGAAATTGAAGCCACTAACACAAGAGCAAAAAGCTTTGCTTGATGGCCCAGTGGAAGGTATTTTCAAGGCCCTCACTGATGTCGATCCCGTGATCAGCGAGAAATTTCATCCTAAAGACACAAGAAAGCTAAGAAGAGCCCTTGAAATATACTACACATCGGGGTACAAACCTAGCGAGATGTATCATGAACAAAAGCTTGACGAACTCGAAGATTCTTCCCTCAAATATAACACTTTGCTTTTTTGGATATACTGCGATTCCGAAGTTTTGAAAGAAAGGCTAGATAAGAGAGTCGATAGTATGATGAAGACAGGTGCGTTGGAAGAAATCAAAGCGTTGAACAAGTTTTATGAAAGCCAGTCTCCATCACCTGACATGACTAAAGGGATCTGGCAGGTTATTGGGTACAAAGAGTTTCGTCCCTGGTTAGAAGGCGACGAAAGCGATACCAAACTATTCGAAGAAGGAGTGGAACGGATGAAAATACGAACAAGGCAATATGCTAAATACCAAGTGAAGTGGATTAAGAAACTCTTGGGAGTCGAGCTCAATAAGGAGTCTCGTTTTGGCTTTAAATATGGCGGTAAAATGTACCTTCTTGATGCAACAGATTTGAGCCAATGGCCGACTGAAGTGCGAGCAAGAGGGTTGGCAATTACCCAGCAGTTTCTTCAAAATGGACCGCTTGGTGTGACTGAGGTCCAAGCTCCAGAAGAACTACAGACAATTCTTCCCACGTCAGAGTTCTACGAAGAATTCAATAGCAACAAGACAATCAAGTCTGTGGATAATTGGAAACATTACGAGTGTTCTGTGTGCAAAGACTCCGAGGGCAAGCCTTTGGTTGCAGTGGGAGAAGATAACTGGTTAATTCATAAATCAAGCAGACGCCACAAGAAACAGCTCAGCTACAATGAGAAAAAAAGAAAGCACGAGGAGCTACTATTGAAGTACAAGAAGATCAAGGAAGACATCTCGGTAAAAGACATAAATTAACCAAGCTGTGATGAAAGTACTATTGTTTTGGCTTTTTGAAAGACTCTCAAAGTGCAACTTTCAACTTTCCTTGAATCCCTAGTTATCAGACGCAATTCTCTTTACAAAGACACATTGGTGCAATGCTGCTTTTCGTCATGCTACTTGGAAATAAGAGGCCACGTTGACACAGTCCTGGAATTACATTCATGCATGAATTAGAACGATTGAAGTCACTTGTTGTTGTATCTTTGGAGAATTTACAAGCCGACACTCATTGAGTCCAGGGCATTCGAGCCAATCTGGCTTTTGCCGTAGAAACTATCTATGGACATTTGCTTCCGGGACTCTTTAGCTTTCAACGCGAGTAAATGAATGGCCTGACGCAATGCACTTTTGAACTGCGGAGTATCTCGCATCATGTAAAGCAAAGTGTCGGCTTTTTGAACACCATCTGACCATCTGATCGGGATTCCTTTCCAGAACAACCCACTCTCATCAACATTATACACATTTTTAGGAGCTTATTCTTTCGCAATTTGTCTTATTCTCTTCATCGCCTCATGTGCTTGTTTCGGTACCGACTTTGCTTCACCCCACATTTTTCTATTCTGAATTTTATGCCGGCGTTTAAAACCAGCAAGCCACCCGAGAGAGAGGTCAAGTTCTTTTACTCTTTCGCCAGTTTGAGCATTGATCTTTTTCTCTTGAGGAATATTGCGCCAGATATCTTGAGCCTTGTCCATCAAAGTTTCCGTCGTTGTCGAGCGACCTTGACTCTCTTCATTCAACTGCCAGCTCCATTATAATTCATCCAAATCAGGCCACTGAGGTCTGCGCTTACGCTTCCTCAGCTTTAATGAACGGTCATTTTTTTCGTTTGAATCTAGATAAGCGTATTTTTTTGATAAAGTGTTGGCGAGGGCAGAGATCAGTATTGGCTTTTTATACTTATCAAAATACCAACGTTTGAGAGTCGATAAAGTCAACCCACTCTTTTGTTTCTAATCTCTGATGTCCTTTCGCCTTTTATCGTCAAGATCATAGCGACGACGCGTCCCCATTTTCGACTTCGGAACCAGATTTGAAATTTCAATTGTGTAAGAGCAGAAATTTTTCTGTTATCATCATAGCACGAATCCTTAGACGCGTTCTCTCGCTCCCATAGGCGTTGAGACGCGATTTGAACATCTCTATGTGCAAAATCCCTACCAAACTTGGGAAAATTATTTATTGCGGAAATCTCAAAAAATTTTCACTATACACTTTAACGAATTCACTAAAGAATCTCATAGTTAAGAGCGCGATCCTGCATGTATGACGCACCTTTTCCACAATATAGAGTTCTTTTTTATGGAGTATATTTATTAACAAGTTTTACCTGTAAAAGGATTCACATTCTTAGAATTGAATGAGTTGGATTTAGTCTCTGCTAGCTCGAAATATGAAAAAAAATAAACCTCCCTTGCGGGGAATCGAACCCCGATTTGCCCGGTGAGAGCGGACCGTGCTAGCCATTACACCACAAAGGATGAGATGAAGTTGAATTTTTGTATATTGTATATAAGCTATAGAGTCACGTGATACCTATTTTTGCAAGTAATTGGTTCTGGCTGCCACGAATCAAGTTTCTTATTTAGAGAGATGAGGAAACCTGGGTTGTCCGCTTCACCTTACGAGTGACTGGTTACTCGTAAGTCCTTTAATCAGATGTATCAGGCAAATAAAAATCTTGTTCCGCGATGGTGCAGCGATCAAGGTCCTGAAACAAAGAACCTTCATAAATCACCCATAAATGGCGTGTTAGAACCCGCTCGAAAACAAGCAATGGGTTTCGTGTCTTCAGGGACGCTTTTGCTGAAGTTCAGCGTGAGGCGTTCCGCGCCTAAGAACGGCATGAGAGTGGGAACCAGAGGTGTACTGTTAGGTTTTCTATAGTTGTATATAGTTTTCGTCACTATGCTGAGCCCAGGGGCATCCTTCAATACACATGTATCTATCAAAAAAAAAAAAAAAAAGCAGCGGAGAGAGCGTAGGGTGAGGTAGGTCCAATGGGTCGATGACAAGGTAGTTCATTAGCACTTCCAGATGAATGCGTTTGGAAGCTGGTTACGGGTCTTCCATAGGTTTTCATAGTTTTGATACGGGTGACTGGTCACTTGTGAGTCCTTCAATCAGATGCATCGGGCTCTCTTGGATAGTGATATAAGTTCAAAGTTTATGAGTAGGGTCAGTCGAGGGGTTCCTTCAATGCATTATCCCATAAAACCAATATTAAAATTACCGTGTCACAACTGGGGTTCAAAGAAATAGCTTAGAACGAGAAGTGGTGTCTAAAGTATGGAAATTGCACAGTTGTCATCGGTAAAAGAAAGGTTCACTGAGATGTGAAAAAGTATTGCTGTTTAACATGGAAACATAGCTCTTTCTTTCTTCTTTGTTTTAGTTTTTGGCAAGAATATAGCGATTTCCGAGGACCCGAAATCGATACTGGTTCTTTTGGCCTGTCTACCCGGGATGTTTACCCTGGATGCGTAATGTTACATCTTGTGTATGTCTGCGATTCGGCATACTTGTTTTTGTTTTCCGTAATGTCATTGGCGTGCTCTTATTAATTCGTATAAAACACGGGACTTCACTTCACGAAAAATCTCTGTTCTCATTTGTCAGACAAAAAGCACGTTTGTATTGGTATTATTCAACCTAATACACTTTTATGACTAATAATTTTGGTAGTTGCGGATGAAACAAATGACTTCTAAAGGTGGATATCGAATCTTTGATGGTTCAATTTCGTGGGCAAGTTATGAGAACACTTTTCGAAAAGAAACTGTAGAGTTGTTCTTTTATAGAACATGTCTTCTGTGGAAGAGGATGCGGAAATTTGATAGGAAAAGTTTCACTTCGGTAGGCATAATCTGTCAGAGAATTATCGAAAAAGACTCAACTTCTGTTGCCCAGCCAAAGTCGATGAATGGTATCTGCGACACGTGAATGGAAGAATAAGCGTAAAGGAACTGCTGATCAGTTTTGCTGAATGGCAATGCGAGGGTTCCTCAGTAAAGGCTTGTTGTACTTTTAAGATCTTGATCAAACAAAGAAGTAGAACATCTGTTCCGAAATGGCCTGAAGAGAGCTTAGCACAATGTTTTTCTTTTGACAATACTCTCCAATCAGCCCTCATATTTGTAATCATGATTATACCTAATGATTTATGTAGTAAGTATTCTACCTAGACGTATTGCAGATTCGTTTCCCGTGGTCACATGGTTTTGGACAATTTTTGCGGTGCAGTGAGACATATTGACAGAAATCAAGCCTTCTTCATTAACATTAAAAACCAAGGAAATATTCATCAATTCATTAGAAAAAGCAAGTGTCTTGAAAAGCATACATATCAAGGATGCCCTTATTGTTTGCCTAGTGACGAAAACTACAAATCTACAGAAATTCCTCTCTTCACTCCTAGCAGTGTTTCAGATGCCACATTAAGCTGAAACTCTTTGCGCTTTCACTTACCCGAAGTCTCCTTACCAAGAGCTCAGTCGTGATACTCAAACCAGAAGTTTTTTCGCGTATGCAACATATGTTCAGTACACAAACTTTTGTGCAATTGCTTAACTTCGTTTTGCAAGAAGTTATAAGTGTGCTTCTTTCTTTTCACGAAGCAATACTACCTAATCAGTGCTGGAAAACCCCGAGAGTTAGATGAGCTGGTTTGCTGAGCTGATTTTCTTACGCTCAAAATTATAATACTTGTTTATATGCTTTTGTTTATTTTATTTGGCGGGGCGCTTGAAGAAGGACGCGTCTAGTTTAGACTAGCGGTCATGTACGATCGAAATATGATCGAGATATAAAATCACCCACCTCACTCTTACGAGACAAGTGAAACAAAGAGAGCCAATGATTCTTTTCTTTGAAGAAAGAAGCCACTAAAAAGTTGCCTGAAGCCACAAAACTAAGGGAAAAAAGACCTGCAGCGCGATCATTCCGAAAGGAAAGTACATCGGTTTGCTGGAAACAATCTGTCACTGAGCCTTTTGCGAGCGGAAACCACTTTTTTTTTTTAAAGAAACAAATCATATTACAGGAAGCCACTAAAAGTGACCAAAAACTATAAAACTATAGACAAAAAACCTGCAACACGTCTGGATAGAATACTGAGCAATGAAGAGCTCCGAGTTTCCCAAGCCTTAGCTCCTCCTCCTTACTCTACCCGCTGCTTATGCAGGCTTTTTGATTCACACGCTCCTACCGTTCTTAGGCACGGAACGCCTCACGCTGAACTTCAGCAAAAGCGTCCCTGAAGACGCGAAACTCGTTGCTTGTTTTCGAGCGGGTTCGAACCCGCGATTTATGGGTGATTTATGTAGGTGCTTTGTTTCATTTTTTGCATCTAGATACGCGTGAAAGTTTCTTCAATGTGTTAAGGGTAAAAACGTGTGAAAAATCCTGAAAATTTCAGATGACTAAATTGTCCTAATCTCGAAAACCTGAGACGTATGTTGATCTAAATTCAAAATTCAGAACGAGCTTCGTTCCTCATGGCCCAATGGTCAAGGCGTCTGGCTACGAAAGTAACCACTTCTGTTGGAACCAGAAGATTCCAGGTTCGACTCCTGGTGGGGAAGCTTCTTTTTTTTTTCTGAAATTTGTTCTTCCTTTTTCTTATTATTCGAAAGATATCCTTTATTTTTTTTCCTTGTTTACTTCAAAAAAGCTTTCTCCACTGTGACATTAACGGCATATTCTCCATCAACTTGCTAGCGTCGCGCGAACTTTCAACATCGCGCATTTATTTATTTCTCACCAAGGCACAAGTCACGGATCTTGAGCCGTAAGCTACGAGCCGCCAAACATGAAAATTTATAGTCTATTCATCCTCAACAAGGCCGGAGGCTTGATCTATCAAAGCGACCTTAACCCCGGGCTCGCTCGGCTTTCTGCCAATGATTATCTTGTTTTAGCTGGCACTCTTCATGGGGTACACGCAATAGCCACGAAGATCCGGCCAACTGAATCAGGCGGAAATGAAGATGAACCTACAGTGAACACGTCGATTTTGGTTTCGGGGAAGGCTCGTTTGCCCAATACCAACTCCCTGGGGCTCCAGCATATGGATACGGACCATTTCGGGCTATATGTGTTCCAGACGTTGACCGGGTTGAAGTTTATCATCGTGACCAGTCCCGGACGAAACGGGCCCCAAGCTCCAAACACACGTGCAGGCACGGTGCTGACTCATGGGGAGCTCTCGAGACAATTCCTGGCCGTGGGTGCCGTGTATAAGGAGGTTTATCAGTATTATTGTGACTATGTGATGAAGAACCCGTTCTATGCGTTGGACATGCCGATCAAATGTGCCATGTTTGACGTGAAAGTGAGAAGCATGGCGCAATTTCAAATATCCTTTTGAGGGGTTTGTGTGCTGAGACAGTCTTGGATTAGCGAGAGAAATCCGGGCCCCCAAAAGTGCACTGAGGCCATAGTTGACATGGACTTCGACTTTATTCACTGCCTCTATCATCGATCCGCATGCGGTAATTACTCAATTCAGGAGTTGATACTTGATATATGAGAAGAGTAGGGGTTGGCGCTTCTGATAGAAGAACAAAGAGCGCCACTCGTGATAAAGTTGCAAATCTATGTATTGCCTTTGGTTATTTGGTCGCTCGTTTAAGATGCGACCATCCACGCAACATCCAGCAACTCGCAGTATGCTGTGTCTAAGAAAACAGATAAGTTCTTTTTATTTGAAGATTGACTCCCTGAATTTACATAATTATACAGAACTCCCCATGTTCTTGCTCATTGAAACGTGACAACCCCATTCACCACGCTCTTATCTTCGGCTTGCCTAGCCTATTACAACCTGTGAGTTACCTATTGTTCTGTTACAATAGGTAACGGCGCCCGAAAGCCGATGCAACTAGGATGGTGTACCACTTAACATATTTACCTCTTCGGCCAGCCAATTTTGTCATACTGATTTTTATTCCCTTGTTTGGTAAGTATCCCGGGCCCTAAAAAAGATCTGTTTTTTTCAGAAAAAGTCTAATGGGTTGATCTTTAACACTTGACAAAAAGATAAGTGTCTCTCTTCAGTTGTCTTTCGAGTTCTTTTACACAAATGCCATGTATCTGATGTGCAATAAAATACCTCTCACGAGCCTATTATTATCACGTGGTGTTCTTGTTATGTTCCATAAATCTTGTCATAATCAATGTTTCTTTGAAGCGATTAAGACAACTTGTCAAAAAAAAGAAAAGAATCCTTAAGAAATTTCCTCTGAAAGTTTATGCAGAGATTGCAATTACAGAACACAGAAGGGAAAATTATCAGCCTTCGGTTCCGGTTGCGATAGTGCGGACCATATTAAATAACGAGCATTAAGGCATGGATGCTACTCTCCATGAATATCGAGACCCACTCTTTCATGATTCGAATGGGCTTCGAATTCTGATCACAGGCGTATTGTACATCAAATGTGAAGCTGAATAAGTTAATGAATCGTGAGTTTGCGATAGGTGTCTCACAGGCAACATGTGCTGCGTGGCAAAGTTTTGTCTTCCTTTTCAAACTCACAAAATAGTCTTGTAGATTCCAGGCATCTTTTCTTTAGATTCCTTTTCACTTTCACATTCCTCCTCAACTCAGAATCTTCTTCTTTTTGGTCTTAACGATATACTATCGCCTGGACAGTATTCATCTATCCTTGTAGTGTCTTCGTGGTTTCTGTACAGTTTCATTCCCAGATTCGTTCAAAACTTGTTGGTCAGAAATCCTACATTACACCACCTGGCCCAGATCCATGACATCACACACGCCACAGAAAGACACCCTTCAAACACTATCCACAGATTGTAGTCATGTGCAAAGCCCTTGTTAATCACTAAAGATGTGAGGAACATTCCTAATACTATCAAAACACCCACGCAAAAGAAAAGCACACCATAGTGTTTTCCAAATTTCAGCGCAGGACAGATCTGGCCTAAACAGGCAGCCACCAAACTGAGAACCGCGGAGCTCATCACCCCATATAGAATCGAAAATGCGTAGAGGTAAGGAAGGCGTCCTCTGGACGGCAAAAGAAGTGCCCAGATGCACAACATCAAGAAAACAGACGACAAGATCATGACATTGAACCTGCCAAACTTATCAGCTAGAACCCCAGTGATTATCCGGGCAGGAATCCCACTGACGTTGACAATTGTGATCAAAAGGTAGGATTTCAGCTCGGAATTCCCGCTTACTAAGGAATATGATGTCAAGTATAAGAGAGTCGTCATTGAGCTGAGCTCAGAGAGAAAAACAGCAATGGTTACTGTCACAAACCGAATATCTTTTAGTAGACTAAGGCTCAGTAGCCATTTTCTAGCGGTGTTTCGCCATCCTTCACGTTTACTTTGAATCTGGAAACTTGTCGCTGTTACCTCAGAGACTGTGGCCAGAGAATCCGCCAGAGGTTTTGTTATATCAGTCATTTCCTCTTGGTCTACTTCACTGGCGGCCTTTAAAGGGGTCGTGGCGCGTTCCTTGACTAGTACAATCGACACAGTCATACAACCGAGAGAAACAAACGCCAAAGTTCGAATGGCCCATCTGTAGCCTACCAGCTCATACAATTTCTGGAGCATAACTACAAAAACTGCAGGTCCAATGAGTCCGCCAGTAGAGGCTGTGGAACTTGCCATGGCTCTCTTTTTCAAAAACCAATGAGTCGTCACACCTATCAAAGGCACCATTGTTACAGAGGCGCCTATGGCAGTGAGAATCCCAAAAAACAAAATGAACTGGTACAATGTTTTCAGCTCTGCCGTAGCCATAAGACCGGCAAACATGATCACAGTGCCCACTACCAAGAGTTTTCGTGCACCATACTTATCAAAAACGCTTCCAAAAATCACCCCGCAACAGAATTTCGTGCCAAGATGCAAGGAGAATATCCAGGACACTGTGCTGTGTCGATAGTGCGATAGTTGATGCGTGAATATATATGCTTCGATTGCGCCCATGGCATTAGGTATGCCGAAGTTGGGAATCAATCCACAAAACGATCCAAAGAGTACCATATAAGCCTCCAATCCTCCATCGGGAAAGCTATCAGGATCTGCCTCCAGGGAGTACATCTTCAGAACATCGACTGTAGTTTCCACGACATGTAAGTCGGTGGCGTCTCGTTTCGGTAACACCTTCTCGCCAGGAAAGTCACTTTGGGCCTTTATTCTCCTTAACAGTGGTTCCATAGCTTCTGCCGTCCAAAAATGCATACTTAGTTTCTGGGGATTCAAAGTACTTGTCCTTTGTTAATTTGAGGAAAGAAACACAAGAAGCCTTCCCTGTGATTCATAGTCACGCTCCGTGAGATCATTATTTCAAGAAAAGTTTTGGCAACATATAAAATTGAGAATTGAGAGGAGTTTCTCAAAGGTGCAATTCGAATTCAGGAAGTTGCAGCTTACCCCTCTATGTGCGGCAGGAGCAAATGCAAGTTGAGTGATCTCATAATTTGAGAAAAACCCATAATGAAGCATGGCTGTTCACTCAATCTACTGCAACGCCAATTCGGCTATGCATAGCCTGACCATTGCATATATGTCCCTCATTTCGAGAAACGTTAGACAGATATTGTAGTTTCAATCTTGGGATGGTGGCAGATCAATATTGCTGCCACAGAAGCCTGTGCATCCACTGGCCTGAATTTTTAAATTATCCATCTTGACTAGGCAGAGTAGTATCTTTGAGAAATAAGATTTCTTCTTTTGCCTGCAGTGAAAAAAGAAAACACACACTGTCTGATTTTCCGAAGATTGGAGATAGGCAATAAATGTCTTTCCTTTTTTCGAAGGTCCAGTGCTCCTCGCGCGCTCGAAGTCTTCTATCTCATATCTCAGCAACGTTATTATTAAGGGTTTCATGAAGTGTATCGATCATACCGTAAATTAGAGAATTTGTTTGGAAAAAGCAGTTCACCAAAGTCTCCCAGTATTAGGGACTTGCAAAATTGGGATTTGCAATTCCGGCCGCATTCACCTGAAGGTGTATCATTTTCTTTTGTTTCGGGAATAGGCAGGTTGGCTAGGGCCGAAAAAAAAACCGCGGCCCCCAAGAGCATCTCACGGGTCCTAGCAATGGCACCTGGAGGCTGAGCCAAGGGCCTGGGGCCTGAGGCCTGGCACGACGGGAGGCCTGGCACGACAAGTGCGTAATCTTCCCCAGAACAGTACAGTATGTGCAGGGCCTCATCACTGAAAATTGCCAGATTTCCACTAAATGAAGTAGAGTAGAATCCATAAAGCCTGGCCTGAAACATGGAACCTCAGTCTGAGCCTGCCGTGGAAAAAAAACCGGCTTTGGAATCGCGCATTGGCAAAGACTCGCCTTTCACTTTTGGCCAGCGGTTTCTCACAGAGGACAAAGATGTGTTTGACCATAATGCATGGGACCATGTAGAATGGGGCCAGGAACAGATCGACGATGCAGAAAAACTCATTGCCAAGCAGTATGAGCAGCCCGTGAGAGATTTCGATAAAAAACTTTATAATGCTAATCCCGCAAAGTACTGGGATATTTTTTACCGGAACAACCGCGAGAATTTCTTTAAGGACCGCAAATGGCTTCAGATCGAGTTCCCCTTTCTTTATGAGGCCACTGCCCCAGATTACAAGAAGCCCGTGACGATCTTGGAGGTAGGATGTGGTGCAGGCAATACGTTCTACCCGATTCTTAACCAGAATCAGAACCCGCAGCTCAAAATCTATGGGTGTGATTACCTGAAAGTGGCGGTGGATTTGGTCAAGAGCAACGAAAACTTTGCAGAAAACCACGAAAAAGGCACTGCGTTTTCGCTGGTATGGGACTTGGCCAATGCCGAAGGCGAGATTCCCGAGGATATGGCGCCTAACTCCGTCGACGTGGTCATTATGGTCTTTGTATTTTCCGCATTGAGTCCGGACCAATGGAAACACGCCATTTCTAATCTCAACAAAGTCCTTAAACCAGGAGGGCGCATTCTTTTCCGTGATTATGGCAGGTACGATCTTGCACAGGTCCGCTTCAAGAAAGGCCGCTTGCTCGACGAAAACTTCTACATTAGAGGCGATGGGACTCGGGTATACTTTTTCACGGAAGAAGAGTTGCGGACGATTTTCTGTGAGGAGGGTCTCTTTGTGGAGACTAATATTGCCACGGACAGGCGGTTGCTTGTGAATCGAAAGAAGCAGTTGAAGATGTACAGGATCTGGCTCCAAGCGGTGTTCCAAAAAAAGTAAATTGGACCGTAAGAGGGCTAGTTGTGCATAACAAGCACAATGTATAGAAAGTTATCCATGTATCGAAATTGAGTCCAGAGGTCGAGGATCGGCTCTTCCATTAAAACATCGACATCGATGCCATGGATGTAAACTTTTGGTGCAGAAGCTTTTGGGATCTGCTCCTGGATCGTTTGCCATAGAGTTACGGGCTTTCCCGCCTCGTCTTGAGTCCATACGGGCAAGTAAAAGACCGTTGAAGAGCCGACAATGTACAATTTTATAGGGACGCGGTGGCGACCGGCTTTGAGTCCACTTCGGGGGATTGGCGCCGCCAGCACCTTTCTCATGATGCTCCGGTAGATAGTTAAGTCATGGGTAGCCATGGCGTGCCATAATGAGCGCGTATCGTCTTTACTGAGACTCATGACGGAACGCGAGGTGCCGCTCAACACATAGCACGACTGTTTGAGCGAATTTATGAGGATCTGATTTAACGTGGTCCCATAATCTATGCCGTTTTCGTTGAGCGGGAAGGGAATGATGTGTTCTGAGGGATATGGTGTTTCTGAGGTGGCTACCTTGAAGTTTAAGGTCCATAGATTCCCCGTGCTCGACACAGCCTCGCAGGAAAGATGTAGGAGATCGTGGAGAAGTCCTATGGGCAAGTTCCATTTGAGTGGCACGCCCTCATATTCGAGCCATCCTGGTGTGGTGCGCAAGTTCGGGGTGCCAGAGGCAACTTGGAAAAAGTCCACGATTCGGGGGAAATATACAGGGAAGTATCCCATGCGGTGAGCCTCAAGCAAGTACTCATACTCTGTGTTTTGAAAGAGAATCCGAAGATGCACCAGGCCGTTCCAAAGTTTTCCCGTGACTTCTTTATTCATGTGTGGGACAGAAGATCTGTGGCAGTCTGCCGCAGCACAATAGGAAGGCTTTTAGGGCCGAATCCACTTCGCGCAGATCCTTGGGGCCTAGGTCTTGGTCTGTTTCACATTGGAGTGTCTGGTTCAGCAATCTGAAGCACCAAGGGTAGGAAATTTTTGGCTGATCAAGTTTTTATAATTTGGAGTGTCCAGCTAAATTTTCGGCTGAATTTTCTGCTATGTGTTTTGCCAAAGTTTCAGCATTTTATGGATATATGTATATGCTTGCAAGAACCGTATGTATTTATCAAGTGAGCCTCTGCTTCCGACGCACTCAGTCCAAGGTTTTTCTAGATTCCACATCACTCTTGCCTATCATATCATCAGAAACGATGAGCTTTTGATGAATGGAATCTTATTGCGTAGAGAATGACCTGAATGGCTATTCTGAGGATTTTTGGAGTTTTGGATATCTAAAAGATGCAATTGGCGCGGTTTCGCTAGTTCCTCAATAATCCTCAGCAGTGTTAGTAGAATGCTCTTGTTTGAATTGGCTCCTTCAAACCACATCCACGATTTTCAAACCTCGATTAAAATAAATGAAAGTGTTGGATTGAGGGGATATTTTTGCAGGCGTTCTTTAGAAGAACAGGAGCACCGAAATTTGTTGGTTTCTCGGGATAATTCCATGCTCAGCATGCCAAATAATATTTCAGGTCCCAGCTCGGGCCAGTCGTCTACTGTAAGATATACTGTACAAGATTAGGCAATCAAACATCGCTCAATGGACCTGAAGCCCATTGATTCAAGTCCATTGTTTCCTTCGAATAATTCACATCGGCTTCTTTCGCTTATTTCACTTATTTCACTTATTTCATTTATTCCCTCGGTTACATAAATTAAAAAAATAACTCACCAGAACGTTCTGTACCCGTGCTGGTTCATTGTTGGTGACCGTTCTATTTTGGGCAAATCTTCCGCAGCAGCGCACTTCAAGGCTCATGCTCGGGCCCAGTGGCTTATTGAAGTTGGGCCCAGTTCTCAGCAATTTGCAAAGCGTGCGAGTTGCGAGTAGGTGCTTCATCGTGAGGTCCTGGTCTCTCACGCAAATCCTCAACGCTTGCCCATGAATATTATTCCACCTTTAGAGGCTATCGTTTCCAAGGAGTTGGCACTGAGTGGAGTTCTGATATTTTATTATAGCAGCGCTCTCCTTTTTCTATTTCACAAAAGCGTGTGTTGATAAATGAGTGTGTTCTGATGAATGAACGTGTTCTGATGAATGAGTGTTTTGATAAATGAGTGTGTTCTGATAAATGAGTGTGTTGATAAATGAATGTGTTTTGATAAACGAATATGTCTTGATAAATGAACGTGTTCTGATAAATGAGTGTTCTGATAAACGAATGTGTTCTGATAAATGAGCGTGTTCTGATAAATGTGTGTCTTCTAATAAATCAGTGTCTTTTGATAAATCAGTGTGTTGTCGTTATGGTCAAACCCTACCGTTATTGCTGGGCCTCGTTACCTCATCCGTCGCAAAAGCCAGCCAGCGTGCGCGCAGCGTAAACGATTCTCGCACTAAAGTTCCTGGGCCGATCAGATAAGGCAATGCAAGCACACCAAGCCTTCTAAGGAAGTTGAGCAGATCAAGTAAAAATAGCCAAAGTGGAAAAAAAAATGTTTAAGCAGAGAATATACATATTTAGGTACTGTCCCAGTATTTCATGTTCTGATTTTTTTCTCTCTCTTCTCCTCTGGTCTCTTTTTTTTTCTTATCATCGGTCTTACCCACTATTCTACGCACCCATCAGCCTGTCATGTTTCATCCCAAGCAACGAGGCAAGAACAAGTTCTGTCTATCTAAAGAAGACCTCCTGTCGCCCCGCCAGGCATCGACAAATATCGAATCCTTTGACTATGCCGCCGCCGTTGAGTCGTACATGCCGCATCGATTTTCCTGGGCTGATATCCCTGAGATTCCTGTTTACGATAGACAGAAAAATACCATTGGAGGCCGTCTTTCTTATTATCGTGCAGTGAGTCTGCCAGAGTATTTCTCGCCCTCTTCCTCGTCTTTGCAGGCCTCAGTGAGGGAGCCTGAGCCTCGTCACGCATCGCCTCATCACGCATCGCAAAATATGGGGCAAAAAACGCGGCACCACTGGGCCCCATTGCAGGAAACTGGGGCCACTTTGCAGCCACGCAGTGATCTCAAGGACGCTAATCGCAAGAGGCACGGAGCAAGTTTTGCACCCACTCCACCACTTCCAGCCCCCGATATGAAACAAGGTCTGAAACAAGATCTGAAACTCTTTGCAAATTTGGAACTTGAGCGAGAACAATCTTTTCGAAATTTGGGACAAGCCACGCTTTCTCCAGAAGGTGCACAGAGAATCCACGCTTGGGTCAATCGCAGATGTGCTTCTCAATCTTCCAGAGTCGTGTCTCTCGATAGTGAGCAAGAATGTTTTTCGCAGCCTGAACCACAGGCACATTATCCCGCAGAATCTGTTAGGGCCAGAACAATCAAAGCACACCCAAAAAGCAGGGCAAGCAGTATCTACGAAGATTGTGAAAGCCGGGAATACTCTTCAGAACCGAAAGCAGAATTTCAGCAAGAAGCTTATCCCGCAAACGTGAAGGCATTTCCGAAATTTGTCCCTTCCTATGATCGCCAGGCCCGGAGCCGCACATTTAAGGAACCACGGATTTCGATGGAGAAACAAACTCAATATTTGCCGGAACTAGAGAATTTTCAATTTGCTGAAGAAGCCGGAAGACATACACCTGAGACTTCTGCATCTAGCAGAATGTCAACTTTCGAGAGCCAATTGTCGGTGAACTCCTATGCATCCTCTGAAACGGCAATGCTGTCGGTAGAGATGTGCGAGCCTGTGGACATTTGCTCATACTACGAAAAGGCTGGTGAGGACAAATCGTTTCTTGACGATAGTTTATTCGAACGGCAGGATGCTGAAAGTGAGAAACTCGACGAGATTGAAAGAGCCGGAGTTTCCGGGAAAAATAAACTTGTCACGTTAGAAAAAATGCCCGAACCTCCAAAGCACCAAAGACGATTCATGAGAGAGACTTATTGCTCGACTGAACGAGACCAGAAAAACCAGGAATCTCGTCCGCTGTCCAGACTAGCCGCACAAGCGTTTGACTTTTGTCTCGATATGGGTGCAGAGTATGATAAGTCGAGGTTCATGATTCCTGCCGAGTTTCAAGTAATAAGACCAAAAAAGCGTGGACCCAAAAATCAGACCCTCGAACAGAGAAGATGTGTTACGGTCACAAACGTCTCCGAGCCAAAAAGTATTGAGCCAGATTCAGCTTCAAGTAGAGGAAGACGCTTTTCAGGAATGAGGATTGGAATAGGCAGGACCAAATAGCTCTCACGGGTTACATTTCGAATTCGTGCCTTTGGATTGGGGCATGACTTATTCATTTTCATTTACTGTCTTAAGCATTGTACAGTATTCATAAAGTTATAGAGTCATAAATTCATACATTCATTAGTTCAAGAGCCGATTTCGTACCTCCAATAAACACAAACACTCTCATCAGAAGTAATCAGAGTTTTACCACCAAATCATCCGCCTGGTACATTCTCAAAAGCTCAGAAATGCCGTACTTTTCAGCAACAGTGTCGTTGATGAATCTGCCGCCCAAATAATGCACTTTATGCCCAACCTGGAACTTTTCAGCACAAGGTTTCGGCGCTGTGAGACTAACTAGCATCGTGGCATCGATGTCAGTATCCAAAGGGCCCTCGTCAACGTCCCACCCAGAAGGAATATCCACAGAAACTATTGGCGCCAAACGAGACGAGTTTTTCGATAAATACGAGATCAATTCGTCATAAGGGGCTCGAATTGGCGGCTTGAATGAAAAGCCGAAAAGCGAGTCGATGATCACCTTAGTTGTGCCGGATTCAAGCATTTTCTTCACTTGTTCTAAGTCGTCAATCTGCCTCACGCCCATATCCTCGAGCTGTTTGGTGAGCCGGAGGTACAAGTCCTTTTTAGGCCGCTTTGGATAAAAGATTACTGGCTCATAGTAGTTCCAAGCCTTAAGGTGACGTGCGCATACTAGGCCATCACCACCATTATTTCCTGGGCCAACAAGCACCACAACGTTTGCCTTTTCCAGCGCGTCTGCAGGAGGATATTGTTTATAAACTGCTTTGGCTACTGCAAGCCCGGCCAATTCCATTAATTGGTCAATTGAGTAAGCACCCGTGGACATGAGCTCGGCATCTAGGGCTGCGGCTGCTTTAGCAGAGAGCGTTTTGAACATGTGATTCAGTGGATTGTGTGGGAAGATAAAGAAATGTGAGATTAGAAAAAACTTGGTTTTTTTTGGTGAGTAGTAATTCTTTTCTGTAGCTCAATCAAATAAAAGGCGCTCCTTGGTATGCTTTACTTTGCCGTCACTTTGCCTTCACTTTGCCTTCACTTTACCTTCTACAGGGCCTATCATTTGGAGGCTCGATTGATCTCTTGCTGCGCACGAATGCCCGATTCTTGCTGTGCGGGTGTGCATGTTGCGCGGGTGTGCATGTTGCGCGGGTGTGCGTGAAAGTACTAAAAATATCATCGAGCGCCAACCACAAGCCTTCAATGGCTTACACTAGCTTTGTCATAGGTGAGATTTACACGGAAATCCACAAGTGTATTAGAAAAAGGTATGAGCAAAAAATTGTAGCTGTTAAACTTTTTGGGAATTTACTGACTTCACGGAACTTTCGAAAGAGAAAAAAGCTCCTGATGCACTGGTGTGCACATAAGTCTTGAGACGCGCGGCTCTGGATCGAGAGTGCCCGCAGGGGCTCGGCTTAGCTTTCGAGATAGAGATAAGCATTCTGGGCCTGAAGCAATGGATAGCATCGGCCTATATATATCGGCACAGATCCGCGAATCACTCGTGTGACTTTCTTGTAGTTTTTGGAATAGTTTTTGGAATAAGGGCCAGAGGCTTGAATTGTCATCGTCTCTTTTTTCATTCAAGTTATTTTTCCACGTTCCTTTCTCTTGTGCCTATTTCTTGAACTGTGCTTGCCCGGCCAATCTTCTGTTGCTAACTCTCATTGTTTATGACATTGGAGCCCTACAGACACTCAAATAGCAAATTTTAGTTTAGTTTTGTCAAGAGTCAAAGGCACATTCAACCTTTACGAAGAAGACATTCAACCTTTAAAAAGAGGACTTTCAACCAAACTTGCTCACTAGAATCGGATGGTGGCATTCTCTCTTTGGCTAGCATTCCTCCTTTTCGTCTTCGCCCACTGGTGTGTGCTCAAAGTAATTTAGGCCATGCTAAATCTACAGAATCTATTTAAAGATAATACTGAATTTTTCATGCAAAACCTCGAGAAGAACGAGTTGTCGAAACGTAGATCTTTTACTCCTCAGTTTGAATTCTACCTTTCTCTTTCATTCTCCGGGTTCCTCGAGGACCTCTGCAAATCAGAGGGTGATACTGTATCCTGTGTCTGGCAGCGCAGGCATTGTCTTATGACATGCGTTATGCTATGTTTCCATCATCTTATGCTATCATCTCGTTATGCTATGTTTCCATCATCTTATGCTATATTACCATCATCTTATGACATGTTGTCATCGTCTTATCCTATGTTGTTAATTATGCAATCATGCTGTTGACTAGAAACTTTATTTCAGGGTAAATGAGAAATCTTTTTAGTGAAGTTATATGAAAAGACATCCAGACTCTTGAAACTTATCGTGTATAAAACTGGTCGACGTTGTATCTCTTCTCGCGACGCGTACAGTACTATGATCTGGAATCTGGCGAATCATGCTCATAGCTGAAGACTAAGGCCCTCTAGCACCAAAACTGTGGGCAGATCTCTTGAAAGAAAGAGGATTTCGTGTCTTCAAATTAACTATGTGAAAACGATTCGGGAGCAAAAACTCGAAAATAAGTCAGTGCCATTTCAGATCTGGCTAGAAATTATATTAGGCATTGAGGCCGCGCAGGGCCGAATTGAGGGCCCTCGCACTTTTGGCCCTCCTCTGGTGAATGTGCCTTTAGGAATAATGACAATTTCACATCGATCATTTTTATCAACGCCGTGTTTTTATCGAGAAAATTCGCTTTTAATATACTCCAGAAAAACACATTATATAATTGTACTTTACCAAAATTGAATATTTTCGTGGGTGTTTAAAATTGGCTCAGTCTTATCAGCTCGAGAGAACTTCAACAGATCTGGGCCTGGAGCTTAGGGCCTGGGATTACAGTGAACAAGACACATCCACAAAGTCCACAAGGCACCACAAATATTCCACAAGTTCAAAGCATAAAATACTAATTAAGTCCGTCATATTCCCTTCCTTTCGCTACATTTTTCCATTCGACTCTCCCTATCTATTTCCACTTCCCCAATTTCATTTTACCTCTCCCTCCCACAAGACATCCCCACGTCGCGCGACCCAGCTTGGTTCCAGAACACACAGCCAAAAAACAACAAGCCTGCACACTGCCGACATGCCTCGATCTCTTGTTCGTGTTGAAAGCTGAAGGTTGACAAAACACAAGCAGCTTCTCCTCAAACGCTCAACTAGCAACTTTGGCCCATATAAGCTTTCACAAAAGCACCAACAAAAAAGCCACAACAACACGAATCTAATCAGAAAAAGGTCGGCTTTAGCTTCATAACCACACTTCCTTGAAACATTGCAGTCCATAAAAAACACCAAATGGATTCAAGTATGCATCTGGTCGCAGGCCACGGCACATCTCCCATGATAAACTATCGAAAAGATGCTAAAAAAGCGGTGAAATTCACATTCATGGTTGCTGGGGAGCTGGGCACGGGGAAAACCACATTCATCAACTGCTTGTTGGACCGGAAAATCATGCCCCATGCTTATGAAGGCCGTGGTTCAGACGATACTAAGACCTTATCCTTCACTCTGGCACATGCTGTGGCGCTTCCAAATACGTCTTTGTTGGCACGAAACACGTTCAATGCGGCGGCCGCGGGTGACGAGCCGGGTATCGCGTTGACGGAGACGACGGTGGAGATTTTGGACGACGACAACGTGCGGTTGAACTTAAACATCATCGACACGCCTGGATTTGGCGATAATTTGAACAATGAATTGTGTTTTGTTGAGATCGAGAACTATTTAAAGCAGCAGTTTGACTCGGTATTGGCGGAAGAAACCCGAATCAGAAGAAACCCAAGGTTTGTCGATACACGTGTGCATGTTTTATTATACTTCATCACGCCCACGGGCCACGGATTGCGCGAGATGGATATTGCGTGTATGAAGCGATTAGCGAAATACGTGAATATCATTCCCGTAATTGGGCGTGCCGACTCGTTTACTGCAGCAGAATTGCGGTTTTTCAAGGCTCAGATCCGAACCGATATCGAGCGCTTCAATGTGCCGACATTCAAGTTCGACACGTTCATGGACGACTACGACGAGGCCGAGGACTACGACTTGATTGAGGAGTGTAAGTTTTTAACAAAGTTGCAGCCATTTGCCGTAGTCACGTCCGAGCAAGAATTCGAGATCAAAGATACTTCCTCGGGTCTCTCAAAGACAATCAAAGCAAGACAATATCCCTGGGGATTAGTTGACGTGAACAATCCCAAATATAGTGACTTCCCCATTTTGCGCTCGGTGCTTTTGGGCTCCCATTTACAGGACTTAAAGGACTTGACCCACGACTTCTTATATGAAACCTATAGAACAGAGCGGTTGAGTGAAGTCACAGGTAAAGATGGGGATACGTTCCGGGCTACTTCTCGTGGAACTAATGGTGATATCGGACAATCCAACCCAAGCTCCAACGGCTTCCAAGATATGCTGGCCACTGTACCCTCGTTATCTAATTTGGCCCAATTGACTGCTAATGATACGTCGATGCAGCTTGATCTCACCAACACCGACGCGAACGAATCGATTGCCGTCGAAACAAGCTCACAAAAAAACAATAGATCCATGTTATATGACGATGATCACAACGATGATGAAGATACGAGATCACTTGCGCCACGTGACGATGTGTCGTTCACTTCATCGAAGTCGTCGTACTCGAATGTCTCCGCCCAGAGAAACCCGGACGCCAACGAAAAAATGTTCAAGAGATTATCGATCGCTCCACAAAGAAATCAGTTAAGACAGATTTCCGAGACCGTGCCCTACGTGATCAGGCACGAGCGGGTTTTGGAGAGACAACAGAAGCTCGAGGAGATGGAAATGGCCAGTGCCAAAGAGTTGGAGAGCAGAGCAGCTATATTGGAGCAGAAGGCCGCGCTGTTGAAGGCCAGAGAAAAGTTGCTCTTGGAGAAGTTGGAGCAGTACAAGAAAGCCGAAGCAAGCAAGAACGCTAAGAGTGTAAGCGAGAGGGCAGATACAGACAATGAGGATGATACTGTTGAGTTTAGGACCGAAGTGAGCTCTGTGGCCGATGTCAAGGGGCTTGATCAGTCCTCTGGCAACTACACTGCCTACAGCAACGAATAGACAAATAAGTTCGATCTAAAACGTCGATAAATAGAAAGTTATGTCAGGTTACGAGTTCTTCGAAGGTGTTTTTAAAAAGGGTGTTCCATCAGAATCAGAGAATCTTTCGTAAGAGACAAACAGAAAGGGATACTTCTATATCTGAGTGTCTTGGCTCAATTGGTGTTAGGGTTCGAAAGTTTTTGGAAAGAAAAGGCTTTAAACCTTCACACTATACAGATTAACTTTCTTTTCAGCAAGGCAAGGAAAGGAAAGGCAGCGCTCAAATGTCTCGTTCCAAGATGAAGGTACCGAAGTTGGCCAATAAAGGCAGTCATCTCCATGCATCTTTTGAGATTTATCGAAAACCTCAATTTATAGAAGCTCAAGAGAGTTTCCTGCTCGCGTTGCATCTTTCCATTTATCATCAAAGTTGCATTTTTTGGTGTTACATAGATCGACCGACTAAAGTATCTAAATTTAGAGAACTCTTCGCAAGTTCACCCACCCCCATTACGCATAGTGGTCACTCGCGGTAGGTCTCGCAGCCTTCAATACATGTGAACGGGTGGATGTCCATTAAATAAATGATAAGATGCCCACGCGATGGAAATCCAATGAAAAGTTCTGAAATTCTAAGAAAGACGTGATTTTCCTATTTTTCAAAAATGAGCCATCTCCTGAATATTTGATTCGGAAGAAACAGGAACGGTTGAAATGCCTTCATTTCACTTCGAAGAAATGGGGCCTGTGTCAAGTAAGTACACCTATCCACATTTAACTAGACTGTCCGCCTATTCACATTTTGACTAGACTGTCCTCTTTATTTCTTGAGTCTAGCTTAATTTACTAAGAAAGAAAAAAAACCTGTACATCTGTCTTCTGCCATAAAAGCAAAACATGAAATCTTACTACCTCGAAGTTTGCCATCTCCACTAAAATAACAATGCTAATAGTTAATCATAAAAGTCGCCCTCGCTCTAGGGTGCCTTTTTTCTCTCCGAGCTTGCCCTACCTGCCCCTGCCTGCCTGCCTGCCTCAGCGCTCGCGCCTGGAAATTGTCGAATCTGATCTGGGCCAGCTTGTTGAGTCGCGCACGACCAGCCAAAAGTTTTTTCCGTAGGTTGCGACTTTCGATCCGCATTGCACGTCAGACAGCAAATAGACATTCCCTTATTACCTGAAACACATACATTTGGAGAAGCTTCACAACAAAGAACACGCAACTTCAGTGGAATTATTCATTTTTTCCATATAGCACATCTCGTTCTTCCGGGGCTTCAAAAACCAGCACGAAATAATAAAATAGGGGATATATCTCTTGCGACTAAAGCTTCAGCAAGATCCTCCCATACCATATACTGTGCGTCTGCTGTTGCCTTTCACCTCCTTTCAGCTCTGAATCCACACGCTTCAAACACACCCAAGCATCCCCAAACACACGGCCATGGATATTGCTAGCCTATTAGAAACGGCGTTCACGGCGCCCGATGCCACGACGAGAAATACCGCCGACCGCCAGTTATCGGAGCTTGCAGAACACTCATTCCGTGAATACATGAAGTATTTGGCCGACATCATGGCCCGCGAGGGCAAGCCCCAGGTGCGTATGTTAGCGGCGCTTGGCATGAAAAACCAGTTGACGTCGAAAGACGCTCGTAAAAAGCAGGAGCAACAAGTGCGGTGGATCAATTTGGACCACGAAGCTAAGGCCGCCATAAAGGCCAATGTCATCCAGGTTTTGTTAAGCAACGACAGCAGCATGACCACGTCGATCTCGCAGGTGGTATCGTCGATTGCGCTTGTGGAGTTGCCCCGCAACGAGTGGCCCGAGTTACTTCCCATAATCACCGAACACACGAAAACAGAGCAACCCATCAACATCAAAAGATCGTGTTTGTTGGCCATCGGGTATATCTGTGAAAGTGCCGATGCCAACGACCCGCAGATCATTGCGCAGTCCAACGGGATCTTGATTGCCATTGTTCAGGGCGTCCAGTCCACAGAACCCTCGGTGCAAGTACGTCTCACGGCCTTAAACGCGTTAATCTACTCGTTACAGTTCATCAAGCTCAATTTTGAGCGCGAGGGCGAACGGAATTTTATCATGCAAGTGGTGTGTGAGGCGACCCAGGCCGAAGACGCCGAATTACAGGCGTCGGCATTTGCCTGTCTTGCACGAATCGTCCAGTTGTACTATCAGCACATGGCCGTTTACATGGAAAAGGCGTTATATGCCCTTTCTATCAGCGGGATGCAGAGCGCCAACGATAACGTGGCGTGTATGGCGATTGAGTTCTGGTCGACAATCTGCGAGGAGGAGTACGAGATCGCGTTCCTGATACATGAGCTAAAGGAGCAGGGCGAAGAGCCCTCGCCTGGCCTCGTATCTTATAACTTTGCCCTTTTGGGTTGTAAAGACGTGTTGCCGGTGTTGTTGAATTTATTGACTAAGCAAAACGACGACCCTGAAGATGACGACTGGTCTGTGGCCATGGCTGCAGGTTCATGCTTACAGTTGTTTGCCTCCTCTACAGGACTATACGTTGTTGAGCCCACACTTAGTTTTTTCGCCGCCAATATTGGCCTGCCCGAATGGAGAAACCGGGAGGCTGCCGTCATGGCGTTTGGCCTGATATTAGATGGGCCCGATATCGAGCAATTGAAACCGGCTATTCAGGAGGCGATCAAACCTATCTTGGGTTTGATCACTGACCCAACCGTGCAAGTCAAGGAGACGGTCACGTGGTGCTTGGGTAAGATCGCCGATGTGGCACACAATGCTTTGGATTTCAGCACCGACTTGGAGCCTTTGTTACAGGCTTTGTTGCAAGGCTTGAATGACCACCCTAAAGTGTCAGTCAACTGTTGCTGGACCTTGATGAACCTTCTCGAACAGCTTTGTCCAGATGCTCAGCAGCAGGAATCAAGCGTCATGTCGAAGTACTACCACACATTTGTGCCTGCACTTGTGCAACTTTCGGGCAAGGACGACAACGAATTCAACTCTCGTGCATCGGCCTACGAAGCCTTGTCTGCCTTTGTCACGTATAGTGCGAACGACCTGATGCCCATTATTCAACAGATTGCTACTGAGGTTCTCAGCAGGTTGGACGCAACCATCGCCATGCAACTGCAATCTTTCGGGGCAGAAGGAAAGGCTTCTTTGGAGGAGTTACAAATCAACCTCTTGTCTTTGTTGACCACCACGATCAGAAGACTCAGCAACGAGGTCCAAGGTGCGTCGGATAATTTGATGACGATGTTCATCAAGCTTTTGGAAGCCCAGGAACCCAATGCGTTAATCGAGGAGGATATATTCATTGCTATTTCCTCGGTGTCTAGTGCCATCGGACCGGAGTTTTTGAAGTACATGGACTCTTTTGTTCCGTACTTGACCAAAGCTTTAAGAAATGTCCAATCGCCGACGTGCGTTACTGCTGTTGGGTTTGTGGCTGACTTGGCTCAATCTCTAGGGCTTACGATTGCTCCGTTCTTAGATGGCTTAATGGCTATTTTGGGAGAAGACTTGAACGACAAGGATGGCAAGCGTGAACTCAAGCCGGCGATCTTGTCTTGTTTTGGTGATATTGCCGGTGTTATTGGCGAAAGCTTTATGCCCTACATGGAGGTGGTCATGCAAATCTGCTCACAACTCGCTACCATCACTCCCGAAGACAACTCCTACGACTCCCACGAGTACACCACTTCTGTCAAGGAGGCAGTGTTGGACTGTTACGTCGGTATTGTCAGCAGTTTAGGCTCGAACCCTGAACAATTGTCCCGTTATCTCGGGCCTATTTATCTGTTGATTGAGCAAATCTCGGGAGATTTGGAAATGTCGACCACCGAGTCGACAGCCAGATCTGCGGTCGGGTTGTTGGGTGATATTGCTGCAATGTACGAGGACGGGCAATTGAGGAACTACTACGAGCAGCCATGGGTCACGTCGTTCATCAAAAAAACCCGAGCCAACATCACATTCACGCAGCAGACTAAAGACGCGGCTAGATGGGCGAGAGATCGCCAAAAGCGCCATATTGGTTAAAGCGAAGGCTTTGCGGCAGGCCGGCCTATTCGAAAAATGTGAAAATCTTCGTTTTTTGCGTGGCTGAGCGACAAACTTTTACTGATCGGCATTTCCACTTCCATTGTTCGTCTCATGGACAATCAACCGAGCATTGGCTACTCTATCTCATCACGTGGGCGCCCATTACAATCTTATTATAAATTCTCAGTGTTTTTGGGAATTCATATCTCATATCTCATATCTCACCTCTCGCCTCTCATCTCATTTCACATCTCTCTTCACATCTCTCATCACATCTCTCTTCACATCTCTCTTCACATCTCATGTCATCTCTATACACTTCTCTCATCTCTTGCATCTTAAACCCGGACAGTCTCCGCAGGTTCTCTTTCTCTAAGTGATTCCTCATCCAATTACATAATAGTATGATAAATACACGCATTTCTCTTGTCCATTGTTCCCAGCGATCTTTTATAAGTCAGCACCACTTGCTTCTTTCTGAGGCTCGGAATTCTCTGGCATTCCGTGTTTTTTCAATTTTTTATATTTTATTTCCATCTCCCAAGCTACACTATTTTTTCGTTTTCTTATAAATGTCGCGTATCTCCAAACCCACTGCATCACTACATATATCGCCTTGGACACTAAACTGATCATGGATTACAATCCGGTCCCGTTTTACCACACATATATTTTGTACAATCCCAATGATATTGTGTCGAAAGCGTGTGTTCAGTTTTCGCTTTTTCCCATCTACGTGATGGTGTTTTACGCGTCGTGGTTTTTGGTGACTCGGGAAATCCAGCCAGTGATCACGGTTGGCGGGCACTTGGCTGGAGAGTTATTGAACAGCTCCATCAAGCATTTGGTGAAACAGCCGCGTCCGGAGTTTCATCGGGATTTTGGAAATGGGTCGTCGTCGCTTAGTCACGGCATGCCCTCAGCTCATTCCCAGTTCATGGGGTTTTTCGCTACTTACTTCATGTGCATTGTGTGTCTTCAAACGCCAGGCACGGTGTTCCACAAAACCCGAGCCTCCATTTTTCTTGTGGCGTCCAGTATCTGTGTGGCGTTTTCTCGCGTGTATTTACTGTATCATACCACGCCACAGGTGTTGGTCGGTTTGAGCGTAGGGGTTCTTTGGGGGCTTGTATATTACGTGATTCTGGCATTAGCAAGAGACCTTGGGCTTGTGGACTGGGTGCTTCTGTGGCGAGTTGTGCGCTACTTTAGTGTCAAGGACTCGTACTATGTGTGCTACTTGCTGTTCGAGGAGGAGTTTCGACAGGCGGACGAACACAGACGCGTATTGAAGCAGAAACCAAAACAATGCTGAAACAAGCCACAGCTGAAAGTGTCGATGGGCGATTAGCTCGTCGAAGATGAACAAGTACCTAATGCATAGCTAGAATTTCTTTATATTGTATGTAATAATAGAAGACGTGAATCTGTGTACAAGTTGAGCCAGGGTCGGTGAAAACACGGGCGCAGGCACAAGTATGCGTTTCTAGAAATCGTCCCATTCGTCGTCGTCCTTACTTTTACCTGGACTTTTATTTTTGAGAAAACTATCGCTGCCCAAAGAAGGCATTTTCGTCTCGTTCTCAGGCTTCTGAAATCCAAACGCACGGTCCACATTGGCTCCGTTGGAATGGGCCGACGGTTTCCCGGCAAGGTTCCCGAAAAAGCTTCCAACGGTATCGTTGAACCCCTTGTTGTGGACGTCTTTGGTGAATGTGGAGAATGTCTCTTGGCCGTACTTGCCCGTCTGCTGCATTTTCTGGCCAAACTGGGCCATGGCTCGTTTGGTCTCGCCGCCCAAATCCGTCTCCTGCAATTGGTTGAAGCCCGGCTTGATCACGGATTCGTGGACTTCGTTCACAGACTTGGCCACCGTGGAAGAAAAAAGACTCCATCCTTTGGTCAACGTTCCCAATGGATCTTCCTGTAATGAGTTGACGGAGAGCCCGCCAAACGACCCTCCTCCTTGTCTGGCAGAGGGCGCTGGCGTGTTTCCAAACCCCGCGTACTTCCCGCCTTGCGAAGGGTGTAAGTTCTCCGGTCTTTTCTCGTTTTGCATCCGCACTTGTTCGAGGTATGCCTCTGTTCTAGCCCGGTCTACAGTAATCGGCGCAGATTGCAACAGCGAGTCTCCCGTCTGGCCCTGGGATGTCGATACCGGGACCTTCGGACGTTCCTGTGGCACAAACGGCTTCCCATCAATGAGACACGACAAATATTGCTTGTAGTCTTCTGCCACGTAATTGTCATATTTGGCCTTATGAGGCAACGCAGTGTCCAAGCCGTTTTCTTGAAAATACTTGCGGCAGTTCAAGTTGCCTCCCTTCTCCATCCGAAGAACCTCCTCGGCCTTGAACTGATCCATAGTAATCGAGCGCACAAACGAGATATGGACGCCCAAACCTCGGTGAATTCCAGCACACTCAAGACATATAAAGATCCCAAATTTGGGCAGGGCCCACTGTGGATTAAACGCGTCGCAGTCGGCACACCGTTTGTTGTCTTCTGCTTTTTGTAAAAGCAAGAGCTTCCTACGGGTCTCAGGGTCGATGGACATGGGGGTCGTGTGGTTTCGATGGCCGGTTGTTTAGTGGGTCGTGCTTGAACTCTAGCGTACTATAAAGGTGTTCTATACTGTATGTGGCCTAATTAGTGTATACAAACGGTCGTGTGCCATGCCAATCAGTGGTGCGCGTTCCAGAGATCCCAGAAATTCAGAGCCCGCTTGCTATCGGGCCTTGCTCTCGGGCCTTGCCTTCTAGGCGAGCAGATAGATAGTGCTGGCGACAATGCTGCTGCTGCTGCTGCTGCTCATAAATTGGGCTCACAGGAAAAAGACTCACAAAAACATCAAGAATTGGTTGATGCATTTTTGTCGAATGTATGACTATTGTGGCCACTCCTCGTTGCGCTTAACTCGTAGTTTATACTCTTTGCGACCCCCACTGTTACACAGTACCTAGTGTTGGTTGCATGTTGCTATGAGACAATTAAAGCTTGGTCAACACCTCTCTGTTTCTCTTGGTAAGTTCCACTGGATAAAGATCCTTGGTAGACAGTTGCCCGTTTTGCCACGCAGCTCCATCAACCACGTGCACCGTTCCAGTAACGTAGCTTGACGCTGGCGAGAAAAGGTACACTGTCGCCTCAGCGATATCTCTCGTAGACCCCATTCTCTGGATAGGAATCTTTTTCACGTACTCTTCCGGGTTTTTTACAAGCCTATCCATACCTTCTGTGCCTGCAATGGGCCCAGGGGCAATGCAATTGCTTCTGATTCCTAGAGGCCCCAACTCAACGGCCAACGCATTTGACATGGCGTCCACCCCGGCTTTGGCAGCTCCTACGTGAACTTGGAAAGGCACACCGTAGTAGTGTAACGTTGCGGAGACGAAGAGAATTACGCCCTTATTCTTTCTGAGCTCATTGAACGTGGCCTTCACTGCATTAAACGAGCCGAGCAAGTCGATGTTCACCACAGAGGCAAACGCATTCAGCGACAAGTGGTTGAAGTCAGACAAGAAGTTACCCGCGGCTCCAGCGATCAAGAAATCGATTCTTCCGAGTTCTGCCACGGTTTGTTCCACGGCCTTCGCAATGGATTGCACACTTCTGACGTCTGTATTCGGGCAACTCACGACCTTGGCGCCAGGACGCAACTGGCGGATTTCCTCCGCAACACGGTCGGTCTTCTCTTTGTTCCGGCCAACAATGGCTGCGTTTGCTCCAAGTAAAACTAATGCCTCGGTCTGAACACGACAGATCGTCCCTGCTCCCCCAGTAACAAACACCACTTTTCCCTTGAAAATGTCGGCTTTCCACACGGAGTTCTCCACGAATGATTGATCCAACACCATAGTTATTGACTTTTGTAATTAACTCTTTGTTTATTTTAAGTTTGGTCTTGATCTTGATCAAAATATCAGCCTCGCTTTTTATCGTTCAGAAAAACTCCCCTGCTTATGTATAATCGCATGGAGCGCGTGCAGTCTTGGGGTTTTGCGGGGTCGACCCGAGCCGAGGAACAGTGCTTTAGTTCTCAGAAAATCCCCAGCTTTGGGCCGCGGCAGGGATCGGCCGAGTGTGTAGGCCAAATCCGACAACCAATTTCCGAAAGGCGAAATGAAACTTTTTCCAAATCCTCTTGAACTTCACGAATATTTCCTCTGCAAAGGAATAATTTAAATGAGGCAGAGATAATTTTTAATCCGTTTTTCGAGAATTGGGTGCACGAAACATGTGTATAAGTGGACATTGTAGCGAATCACCGTGTGCGTAAAATTACTCAACACGCACCTATGTGGCAATAATGTAACACTAGGGTGACACCCAGGTGGCATCAAAATATGGGACCCAGAGTGGTGCGGTGTGTGGATAATCGCTTGTAAAAAGGCCGAGTTTTGTTCAATGAGATATTCCCAGAATATTTTAGGGTGTGATCGCCATACCTCTGGAACATATATCTTCCTCAATTGCACTCTCGTTTTCCTCCTGACAAGTAGGTGCGCTTTTCTCTCGTTCAATCATGCAATTTCTCTTCTCCGAGCTCTTTTCTGGATGACTCTCTCTTTTCCTCTTGGCGATAATGGCTTCGCGAGTTTGATCTTCAATGGATTCCTTCAGTGTCTGTAGATGACCATTTGCCTGTGACGTAATTTCCTGGTAATGGTTCCCCACCGTCTCCTGTGAAATAGGTGATGACGGCTGAGGATTATGCATGAAGTCGTGGTCAGCATCCACATCGACATCGACGCTTGTCACAGTAACGTCCTTCATTCTCTCCTTGACCTTTCTTGCTGAGGCCAACAAATCTTGCCCGGTGGACACATAGGCGATCTTCGTTTCCAAGAACTGCTTATAATTGTCACCAATATGGACCGCCAAGCAGCCAAAACTGTCGTTCAGGCTCCGCTTGATAATAATTTCGAGCAAATCTAAACACAGCGAATTCGGAAGTGAGTTTTCCTCTGCCACCTTATCAAAGTACGAAAAAAACGGCTCAAAAAGATCGTTGTCTATCATGTAGCAAGATAGCCCGCAGTCGCCGAGGAGGATCAAGCTTTTGAAGCACCGCAAAACGCCCAATTTCAAAGTAACGTTGACATTCAACGTCAATATCTTAAGAATTCCTTTTATAACACCATATTTCGTCAAGAACGGTCGGCAAACGGACGGTTCGTGTTCATTACAACAAAATGATATGAGACCACAGAGATTCTGGAATAAAATAGGGTCCTTTTGTATTGTTTGCTCTGCTGCTGAGACCACATTTTCGTCTGTGCCTGCAAGATGTGCGAACGTTTGGAATAGATTCGGTGCCACTTGTTGGTAAAACGCCCTGAAATAGCTGTCCACGTGCTCCTCGTGTTCTTTCAACTCATCCTCGTCGATGTATTCACTGTTCATGAGCTCTTCGTCAAAAATAGTAGAGAATAAAAGACTCTTGATCGCCTCAAACGCCTGGATTTTGAGAGCAGGGTCCCGGTCATTCAAGAGCAAATTGCTCAAGATCAAAACCAACGACATATCATCGATCAAGTCCAACTTGATGGAGTCAGATTTCTCGTGGATCTGCTCCTTGTTTTCTTCGGCGTTGAGAGGGTCGGGGTCACCAACCTCGTCCACCTTATGGCCGTCGACAAGCTTTATTAATGATACGTCTTGGTCAATAACTGTAGTTAAAATCTCGATGCCAAGAACCCGCAAGGTACTATCTGGTTCCCTTAATGAGTACTTGATCATTTTTAAAAGACCGTGTTTGACAAGAGAACTGAAGAAATTCGTAGACTGGCCGGTCAGGTTCCCCTTCGCCACCAAAACATACTGATGTAGCAAGCGAACGCCATCGTGTTTAGTGGAAATCAGTGATTCCAGGCACGGAGTATATAGGTCGAAAAGGCGAGGCAAAAAGTTACTATTTGCCAGGGAATCTTGGAGGAAATTGATAATTTCAATGTGGTTATTATGGATCATACTCGTGAGAAAGTTGACCGCCAGGTCTTCCAGGTTTCGAGGAAGCACGATATTTTTTAAATATTGGAGCACGAAATCTTTTCGAAAAATATCTAAGTGATCGCTTGAGTCACGTGTCGGTAGAGGAATATCAATCACTGTTTTGAGCCTCGATTCGTCTTTCAAGTATTCGCGGTGACATGCTTTGTACTCGGGAAAGTCCCTGTCGTACTCCAAGACACCCACTAAGCCCATGACGCGGTCCTCGGAAGATATAAGCTCGTCCATGATGCTCAGCTCGTTGTAATATAGGACCACCTTCAAGATGTCATTGAGGCAATGAAGACCCTCTAGGTCATGGGATTCCTCGAGGTGGTCAAAAAGCAGAAAGAGCCGGTCAAAGTAGTGTGAGTCCACGAGAAAAACCAGCATTTTGTTCCGTGAATAGTTCGAGTTGTACCCTTGTGTGATTAGCTCAAGAATTTCTTTAAGTGACTCCCTCGAGGGCTTTTCACATGGGTAAGTTATAGGGCCAGTTATGAGTTCGGTGATTTCCTTAGGCGCCTCTGAATTGGAGGCCGATGTAGCCGAGGTCAAATTTGTATTGGGATTGAGGTTTGAATTGGAGTTGGAGTTGGTAGAATTATTCGAGTTCACGTTGGAAGCCGGCAATGGAAGCACATAGTAAAGGGATATTAGAGGACTCAAGTTTTCACGCTGGACGCGAACAATGAACTCACAAAGGTCGGCACAACCGGCATTCTCTTGGAATGAAAGCGCCAAATCTTTGCCCGAGAGATCGGTCCATACTATGAGGGTCTCCTGTTGCCGCTGGTACTGGATGCTGCCTTCCAAATAAGACATCAAAATCACGTCTTCGGCATCGAGCTCGTTGCGCACAATGAAATACGGTTTCTGTGTCTGTGTGTCGACTTCTCCCATACAGTAGCCCGTACCGTTATCGAGCCAGTCGTCTCCTTGAAGCAAGTATACCTTTACGCGCCGGGGCGATTTGCTTTGGATAGATTCTTGCGCCTGTAGATGGCCCTCTACTTGATTCAGTGGGGGTATAGATGTGAGCCCGTTTGGAGAAGGCCCGTTTGGAGAAGGTGCTTCTTCGTGCGAAACCAACAACGTGCTGATTTTTGGCTCGAGACTCGCCTCGGATACCATGTTGGGGAAATGCTTGGTGACTCTTGGAAGTGGTGTTATATGATAAGAAGATCCACTGGATGTCAGAAGGCGTCGGCGTGTATTAATGGCCTGTGAGGATCCTGTGGTTTCAAAATGCTTGAATGAAACACGTTCAGAGCAGGTGTGTATTTAGAAGAACTAAGCTCCAAATCCGGGGTTATGGGTCCAAATATATGCTCCCTGAACTATGGTTCTAAGTTGTGAGGTATGGGTGGTGGGACCAGGAGTCTAGCTGTGAGGTGCAAGTTCGTATTCACACAAGGTTGACATAAAAGGGCGACTCCCGTGATCTGGTGATTTTAAGGGAGGAAAACTTCTCGCCACTGAACTCTCTTCCTCCGTTTATAAATGGATATCTGTCTGTGGGTATGATATTGATCGGTACTTGGCTGCAGTTTAGACCTCAGCATGAACTTTCATAAACTTTCCTTCATACTGCCGTGTCTCACACTGTAGGTACTGTGCGGCGGGCCGCGCGACTAACCAGAAGTCGCGTGTAGCTTATGGACGTGTGAGCCGGTCTGCGGTTAAGCAGGGAGAGACCAGGACATTGGACAAGGCCTTTTATTAATGGACAAGATTGTTTGGAAGAATAATCCTTTGAAAATAGGGCGGGTTTTTGTAAGTTTGGCCCTATAGCTAGGGGTATGGCGAATTAATATCCTCGGTAAGGTTTCTACGATAAAACTGAAATACTTCATAATTCACCATATGACACACCATATGATTCACCATATGATACACCATATAACTCACTCTATATTTCACCTTATACTTCACCATATAATTCACCAAATAACTCACCAAATAACTCACCAAATAATTCACCACATGACTCACCTTATAATTCACCATATAATTCATATGATTCACCATGTAACTCACCTTATAGTTCACCTTATAATTCACCACATAATTCACCCTATACTTCACCATATAATTCACCAAATAACTCACCAAATAACTCACCAAATAATTCACCACATGACTCACCTTATAATTCACCATATAATTCATATGATTCACCATGTAACTCACCTTATAATTCACCTTATAATTCACCACATAATTCACCTTATAATTCACCACATGACTCACCTATACCTCACCATATGACCAACTGTATATTTTACTCTACCTAATTTCACAGTACTGCAAAAGTGGAGCCGTCCTTGTGGTAAATACAACGGATCTTGAAGTGGCAGTGCATGAGTGGAACGCGCGTGATGAGTGCTCATTGAGAAATTATATTATTGGCTAACTGTTCAAAGAAAGTTTTTCTTTATAAGTCTTACCAGTCTGTCCAATAAAGATTTCTTTATAAATGTTACTGATTGGATGCACATGAATAATTCTTATAAATATCATTGATAGGTTGTACGTGGAAGCTAAATATAATCAGGCTGCTTCAACTGCATAACCCGTCCTAAAACTTTAAGCGTGAGGTTGAAACGTAACAATGGAAACACCACAGCAAGATGATCACAACAGAAAAGTTAGTCAAGTCTGGAAATAGGCTCACTTCATGTAGAATAATTGAATCAAAAGTGAGGTTTTGTGTCACTAAAATCTCTGAAAAAGCGTGGTAATTAAATATATGGCTCTTTTTTATTCCCCAGGAATGCACAACGCGTGTCGCACCGTTCGAGAATTTGCTGTCCTGCCTCACTGGACTCCCTGGCAGCAAGTGTGAGAGTCATAAAGTGTACAATATAGTTGAAATTTTTGATATTGGAAGAGCTATTGAGGTTACAGGAAGAAGGGCCTTTTTTCTCCATGGAACGGGACTCTGTACTTAATTTTTGAAATTTTTGGATTTTTCAGCTTTAATTTTGATTGTTCATTTAATCGAAAGTTGGTCAATTTTTTTCCGTAACAGACAGGCACTTTCTAATACTCGCGAGAACTTAGCCTATCCAGGAATTTCGAAAGCCATCATAATCAATGTAGTGGTGATGAAAAATTGCTAGGGATGGGGAGGATCAGTGAAGAGTGATGCCATAGGCTCTATTCCCAAAATGAACAAATAAAATCATGGAGGTGATGTTGGATTTGAATAATCTCAATTCCACTTGCATGAGGAATTGCCATGCCATTTTTTGGTGGATTGTAGACCGTAAAGAAGTATATGAAATTTACGGGTCATTCCTGATTTAGCGTCAGGAGTTTCTTCATTATTAAGTTGTATGGGTTTACACTTATGTATTGCATGTGCATTTGAATTCGGTGTTTCTTCATTATACAGTAGATCACCTCCACTTACAATTATTGTGCGAATTTGGTACTTACCGAGAGTGGCGGGAGTCTTTAAACTTCTTTTAACTTAAAGCCAACAAGATCTTTTATCGCGTACTTCCCTCCAGTTCAACCCACTTATTATAAAATCTGTGGGCTTGAACTTAAGGATGAATTCCCCTTCTATACTGTAGCCATAGCCAACCAGCCAGATTATCACCCACCAGGACTATGATTCCTACTACCCTGTGAATGCACAGTCCGCCTCAGAAAGACAAAACAAACACTAAAGAGTACTTTTCAAAAAGGAAACATCATAATACCGTCCGATCTCTTCATTTTATAGAACCACTCCTACCATACCGGCCGAAACTCCCTCTCCTCGATCCTCACCATCACCGACACACAAGTGCAGCCGACGAGAGGTTTCGCATCCAGTCGGCCTTATCCACATCGTGAGTATCTTCGACCTCGCCCCACTCCGCAGTCTGAAATATCGTCTCCAAATTGCCCAATTCAACGATCTCATCGACGGATTTCTTGAAATAAGCATCTGGTGACGATTTGTTGATCTGGTATAATTCCGCAAGGGCTTTCTCGTCAGCAGAGTTTGACCGCAAAACGGTTGCTCCACACAAAAAAGACTTCGAGGAGAGAATAGCCTTTTCCAATGCAACTAGGTCAAAGATAGGAAGCTTGTCCAACCACAGCAACACGATGTTCTGCGTGGTGATGGTCTGGCTATTGCCCGTGAGTCCGTCGGTCTCACAGTCCAAGTATTGTAGGGAGACCGTGTGATCCTCCGAAGGTAGAAGTTTATGAGCGCGGGCAAATTCAGTAAAAAACGACTGGTATTCGTCGATCAACGGAAGGTACAATTCATCTTGTCGTTTTCTCAAGCGGCCCTCGTTATCGTCGTGTGTGGTGAAAATCAAACACGTGTCGGTATCCAAATATCTCAACATATTGATCTTGATATCCTGTAAGTCGCCTATTTTCGATACTAAGTTCAAGTCCACTTCGTCTGCATGATGCACGTGCTTCAAGTCCACTGCTCGCGATACCATCGACGTCAAAGGCAACGAGTTTGGCTTGATTTTGAGGTCGGATAAACTGTCCCACTCATGGCTCACAAGATGAGCCAACTGTTTTTTTGTATGTGGAATCGTGAGCCGATTTCCAAGAGGCGTTTTGAGCGGTTTGTCATCGAGGCAAATCTCAAACTCGCCATGCTCGGGGTTGAGCCGGGCCGTCACGTCATTCCAGAACTTGCTAAGCGTCTTTTCTAGTCTATTGGTCTCGGACTTCACGTTGTTAATGTCGCCTCCAACTGGAGTTTGCGAGGTCTTTGGGAGAGGAGACGAAAATGGCCCAGAGGTGCTTGTGGCATAGCCCGTCGCTGCCATCCAAGGCCGCAAACAGCTTCTTGGGACCGCAAATCTTGATCTGGGGGCCACTCTATGAAACATTCTGCGTGTAAAAAACCTGACGAAAGCAGATCAGAGGTACCTCCAGTGCTTATTTAGAGCCAAGGCTCAAGGTTCTCACTTAGACCGTTGGTACCTGCATGTATGCTATGAGCCAGGCTGTTTTAGAGGACCTCCAATGATATCAACTATTGAAATTTATAGATTTTGATGATTCGGTATGGCTCTAGGTCCAAGAATACTACAGAAATAGCTAAAAACGGTTTTGTTTACGGTATTGTTTATTCCAATTAATGTTCCAAGATATGTCCCAGTAAAATGCCCCCACACAGGCGCGACAGGTCCAGAAGGCCAAGCCTGAGAAGTCTTTGTAGAATAGAATAGACTCCACAGAGACCAGGTCAGAACGGATTTTTTATAGTCATCCTCAAGAGAAAAAGTCAGTTGTATACGGAGAAAAACACAAAGACAAAAAACTAGTCTTTCACGATGTCGCTAGATCCGCAAGCTCTCCAGAAGCTTCTTATAGAAATGGATAACCAGCTCAATAAGTCCCGGGCAGAATTGTCCATGTGCAACGTGCAATTGGACCGTGTGGACACCAACTTGAAGATCGTCGACACCACTTCAGGGCGCTTGACAAAACTTACGGCGCCAGGCGACTCTGTATGGAAAGGCGTGGGCCGTGCGTTTGTTCAAAACGACGTCACGGAATACTTGGGCCAGATCCAAAAGGATAAGAAGGATTTCTTGGAGACTCAGAAACTGTTGAAAACCAAGAAGCAGTATTTGGAGACTACGTTGGAAAATACGGTGAAACATATGACGGACATTGTAGGAAAGAAGTGAAACTTCTGTTTCTCATAGTGTCTTGGGTCTGCGCTACGTGACCATTTTCTTTCATGGCTTCACCCCGTCAATTCCTAAGTTATTTTGAATGAGGAAGTGCACTTTTTGAAAAGGCAAATGGGCCTGTTACCTGTATACATCGATATAATTTATCATTAACCACCCTCTGGATCTTAGAGACAGTCGTATAGAACCTATAATATATGAGGGTACGGCCATTACGAACATGATTTTTCGGGCGTTTATTCGCCAGACCAATATTAAGATTGGGAAAAAAATTAGACATGAGTGAGATCAGACGTTCTGGCTTTCAATCTTGGCTAGTTTGGCCCTGGCCTTGCTTTTGACGATTTTCATTTTGCCTTCTTATTGCCTCATGATGCTCCACCATAAATCACAATACATCACAATATCAATTTACCTTGGACTCCATCATTCCAGCATGGTAAAAGATTAACCTTGGATATTTCTATACAATTCTGAGACGGTTCAACCCGTAAAAACTCAATTGCTATCGCTGTCTTCATCCACACCATCGTCCAATAGCCTTTTCTCCACATCGTTTTCCTCGTCGAGCTTCCGCTTATTCAGCATTTTCGCCGTCAAAAACGCATTAAGCTTATCTTGGACCGTTGTTAGTTGAGCCCGTAAAGACCCAAGCTCCGAGTCTTTGGCCTCACTAGGCTTATCTCTATCCTCGCCACCTGCTTCAATCACTATATCTGAGATCCGTGTGGTTTGCCCGTCGGTGGAATGAGGGCCATTTCCTGGCAGAAACTCCACCGGCCGAGGTTCCAGAGGAGACTCGTAAATCGCCATAGGAACTAAGCTAGGCATATTTATATATAGATCTTTATCTCAGGCTTGATCTTATTTTGGCTTTAATTTTTTCCTTCTTCTCGATTCGCGTTTGACGGGGAAGTGCAGGCTCGCTGCTTAGAATTAACTCCGGGGTAACTCGAAATCCTCTTGATCCACTACTTTTGGTCGTTATGGACTTTGAATAAACGAGATATGCTGCTAGCCTCCAGGAACAATCAGAACGCCAGTGCAGTGCGCTGTGGTCATATCGTGGACGGCACGCGATGTAAAAGTTCGGTCACGCAACCATAGTCATACCGAAAAAAAGCTATATACGCGACAATAGTTACGTAGCCGTCAAAGATGGTTTTTTACCTTGCAAGTGGATCAATCGAAGTGCTCGAGCGGGATTCTGCGAGCAGTGTTGGAATATGCGTTGAACTTGACCTCGATGATATCCTCGGTTGAAAACTCCAACCACGGAATATCATAGCACGAGAACGCCATGAGGTACCCGTGCAAAACGCGCAACACAGTCTCGTCGGCAATGACCAAGATATCTCCACTCATGCGTTCCATCTCAAGAATCAACGGCTCGATCTTGATTGCCAAGTCGTGATACAGCTCGGCGCGCGAAAACCGATGGTGGTACGAGTCCTTGAGGTACAGCTCGTACTCCGATGGATACTTCTCCCTGATTTCGTCGTCGGACATCCCGGCAACTACCCCGGGGTTTTTCTGCGACAACTGGATCCTATGTCTGATCTTGACGCCGGCGTCCCGGAACTGCTTGGTGGTCTCAATAGTTCTGCGCTTCACAGACGTCCACACCACAAACGAGTCCTCGTCCACGCCGTCTGCACCCGTGGGCGGGTGTTTCTGGTCGGTCGACAATGTTCGTTTCATGGCGTCAGGGCCCAGGTCTGTGGAGGCTGACTTGGGACTAAACTTTCGGCCCTTGGCTTCAAGAAGCTTGAGCACAGTGCCGGTGAGATCCTTGGAGTATTGCAAGCCGACATCGTCCAATGGCGGGTCCTTCAGATAGTCCCACTCATTCTTGTAGCACTGGGCAAAATAGATGGAGCCCAGCTTGATGCGGGAGTTCATAAGGAAAAATACCACTTTGTTGATCAAGTAGCCGTAGTTCGAGTTGTTCAACTCGATACTCTGGCCGAAGTTGATGAACTTGATGAAAGACAATTCGGCGTCGTCGCCAGTGACACCCATTTCTTTATAATAAGGAGTCAACATATTGATTTTCTTCGAGTAGTCCTCGTAGGCCTTTTCATAATCCCAGTTCTCATAATCTGGCGACGACCGTGCGGCGGTCTCGATGTTCTTCATCAAGATATTCTCGTCGGTCACGGTCAGTTCGATGAAAATACACTGGATCCCGTCGACCTTGAACCGGTCGGCTAACTGCTTTCTGTACTCGGGCCACGCATTGACCGCATCATAAATGGCAACCTGGCCCTTATCGTTCTCGAAGAAATTCAAAATATCATTCAAGCAGTCATCGACGGTTTTGTTTTCAAACTGCGCCGTCAGCTTATCCTCGGTGGGCGCCACAAACAACGTGTAGTCCAAGTCCTCGTCCGGGTTAGTGGCTCTGCGGTAGTCGCAAAGATGGAAACTGTGAGTTTTCACCCCTAACCACCTCAAATAACGGGTGAGCGACACAGACAAATGCGTCTTGCCCCGCCCGGGTAAGCCCGCCAACGCGATACAGATCTTGCCCGCATGAAAAAGCCGGCCAGATTCTGTCGAGTAGAGCTGTGCGGGCGAAATGTGGTACGGATCGATTTCCTTATGGACGCCGTCGATTCCCGTGACGTCACTAAGGCGTCTGCGCCGGTTATAGCTGGCGGGCCGCCCAACCAAATTGGGCTTGGTGTTGTTATGGAACGACCATCTTTTTTTCGTCCGGCGCCCAAGCGAAACATTCCGCAGTAAGTGTTCAGATACTGTGAAAACATCCTGTTCTGTTTCCGGGTCAGAATCTATAGCAGACATTGTGGTGGGAGTCGGGGTGGGACTGGGAGAGGCGGTCGTGGACGTGAGCTGGCGGCAATTTCACAAGAGAGAGGCGTTTTCAAATTGAGGACTCAAGCTTATACCGTGGGGGTTTTGCAAATATTTTTCGTGATTTTGTGTATTTTCGTGGGATTTGACACGGCTTCACACAATTTGTGACAGAGTTTGGGGTGGCCTAGACGACGGATCTCTCACAGGCCTGTCCCCAGGCGGAAGCTACTGGTGTGGAGGTGTGTGCAGGCCACTTGGGTTTCACTGTTGTACTGGTAGGTGTTGAGGGGCTGAAATTAGCGGGGCTGATACTTTCAGATTCAGCCAGTACAATTATCTGAACTTCTGATTTCCTGTGGTCCCTTTTTGTTTACCTTTATTGGGGTTGTATTTATCTTTCTAGCACCCTCAGTTCAAGATCTATTCCCAAGGGACACCAAGGGACACACGCACTGGTTGCGAGTCAAAAAAGAGCGTGTTAATTCCAGAATCCGAGAGTGAGGCTCTGGCCTGAAAAGTACTTCTGCTTAAGAGTTGACATGTGGCAAAAGGTTGTTGATGTTGCTTTCTTGGTTCAAGTGTATCCGCCGGATATGGAAATATATGGAAATGGCATGATGTGTGAGAAGTTCCGCCACCTAGATCAGAATACGTGTGGGAATCTTTGACTTTCGCCACAGCTAATTTTAGCGTTCTTTCATCCTTCACTAAAATAGTTAAAGATTATCGAAATTTACCTCCAAGGGAAACATCAGGATTTTGGAAATATATGACAAGGTATTTTCAAAAAGCTTGAATACACCTTTTTCATGAAAATCATCCTTCATAAATTAAATTAACCTAATATCATCCTCAATTAATAAAACATACCTCTCACCTAAAAGTATTCGATAAAAAATCATCCTTAATAAATTGAATCGCCCCCTCTTAATGAAAATCATCCTTAATAAATAAAAAATCCCTCAATAAATAAGAATATTTCTTCATACACAAAATCATTTCCATTTCTATTGACCCATGAATCGTGCGAGAAGGAGACCCTCATTCGATGTGCGCCATTTTGAAGACTTGGGCCACACAGAGAAAACCCCCGAAAGGTGGTGAAGAACATCAAATGGATATGTTTTCTTTTGTAGTTTCAGTTCTATTTAAATTAGAAAAAACTATTTAGTCAGTGGCTGAAAACTTGAGAGGCTGCTATTTTCCTTTTCCATGATGCCGTTTTACATGATGCCGTTTTTCCATGATGTTTATTTCGCAGCCTGGCCCTTTGGCCTTTCGGGGTTTCGTACAAGTCGAATAGTAACCAAAGTCCTGAAAGCTTATAAAGTTATTTTTGTTTGAAGGGCTAATAAAAGTCGATTTTCCCGAATTACAGTAAATAGCAGAAAAGCTAATTTGCTTTTTATAATGAATAGTAGCGAAGGTAAGTGTGGTTCTTCATGTACTGCCATGCATCTCGTCGTAGCTGAAGCTCGCCAAAGCAGCAAATTAACAGACCTTTGAATTCCATACCTTTAACAGATGATATTGTACTTTTAGTTAATCTGCATTCAATTTGTATCCAAAAAAAGTCTCACAGTGGTCATTGAAAAATGAAGAAACTTTTTTGTTACTACACAAATTTCGAGGGTGGTAAGTCAAGAATCTTATGAGATCTTCTCAGAAGGTTTTTGAAATCGAGCAAACATGAGCAAATGTATATATGTATAGACATAATTGATGTAGACATGTAATTGATGTTGGCGTGTAATTGGTATAGACGTGTAATTGGTATAGACGTGTAATTCGTATAGACGTGTAATTGGAATTGACCCGTAATTCGTATAGACGTGTAATTCGTATAGACTCGTAATTCGTATAGACGTGTAATTGGTATAAACGTGTAATTGGCATTGACCCGTAATTCGTATAGACGTGTAATTGGTATAGACGTGTAATTGGCATTGACCCGTAATTCGTATAGACGTGTAGTTGGTATAGACGTGTAATTGGAATTGACCCGTAATTGGTATAGACGTGTAATTGGTATAGACGTGTAATTGGTATAGACGTGTAATTGGAATTGACCCGTAATTGGTATAGACGTGTAATTGGTATAGACGTGTAATTGGAATTGACCCGTAATTCGTATAGACGTGTAATTGGTATAGACGTGTAATTGGAATTGACCCGTAATTCGTATAGACGTGTAATTGGTATAGACTTGTAATTGGCATTGACCCGTACTCTGAATCTGACCGTCTCTACAACAAATACGTAGGTACATATTTGAACGCCTGAGGCCATACACCACAAGGCTCTTTAATTGTCCCCCTTTTTACTTGAACAGGAAGTTCCCCGACACCCACGCGACCTACAATGGATCATTTTCGTTACAGATATGTATTATTCGACGATTAACTTACACAGAGTGCACTTACTCTACCTTACCACCCTTTCTCTCGATCAAAGCCTTTCTCTTGTCGTCCAAGTACAACTTGGTGATGACAACCTTGGATGGGTGGATGTTGATTGGGATGGAAGCACCGGAAGATTTCTCAAATTGCAATTTCTCGATTTGCACGGAGAACTTCAATCTGTAGACGGTGGAGATCTTACCCTCAGAACCCTTCTTGGAGCCTCTGACAACGGTGACCTCGTCCTCCTTTCTAATAGGAATGGACTTGATGTTGTATTGCTTTCTCAACTCCTTGGACAAAGGAGCAGACATCAACACTCTTCTTTCAGCAGAAGAGGAGCTGAAGTGAGCCTTTCTAGACTTAGAACGAGAAGAAGAAACGTCTGGATGTTAGTATAAGGAGCTAGATTTTCGGGACAATGAAATCTTGGAAATCCTGAATGTATGGAGATAGCGGTATTTGGAGAACTATTGATGTGGAAAGTTGACGTGGAAAAGCGTGGATTTGAAAAGTTGACGTGGAAAAGCGTGGATTTGAAAAGTTGTTGTGGAGGTTTCGGTGATTCAATTTAGAAGAAGACTGTTCTGATCCATACCCATATAGATATCCATGTAGATACCTATGCGTCCACTAGAATCTCAAGCAAGATAAGCTTGAACATAAGTGTTTAATGAAGGTCTGAATTTACTCGTATCTTCGAACAATAAATCATCAGGTCCAATCTTCTTTGATGGGGGCAGAGTTGAATGATTCACCATAATTTTTTATCCCATATCATAGACGGTTTTCTGGTTGTAAGACGCTTCCTTCTCATCTATACCCCTCTCTCTTCTCCGACTGGAATTATCCTTTCATTCATCACCAATATTTCATAGAATCCGTAATCTTCTACCAATTTTTCACAGAAGTTCAACGTCCTACTTCATGTAAACGAATATTTGCTTGTATTTTGGCACATACCTTGACTGATCTTGGCCATTTTTGTTTGCAGGTGATGGGAATAGAACAGACTGGTCCTGAAAAATGTTTGATGGAGTGAGGGTAACCGAAAATTTTCCTGGCCTTGTTGTGCAGTACACAGGCGGCGACAGTGTGCGCGGGAGGGCACAAGCCCTAAAGCCCGAAGCCGCAGCCCTCAGGTCCTGGAAAAAACCTTTGTGTACATATATATAGAAGTTGGGAAAGTATTAATAGCTGAGTAGTTTTCGTTAAGGAAATAAGCTTACAACAATAGCTAGGGCCGGGAAATATGCGGGCGTTTTCGTAGTTTTTGTTTCCGTCATCTTAAAATTGCTCATGTTTTGACTGTGTCATATAGGCATAATAGCATTCTTAGGCAATTTTCGCATACCTTATTACTGGCCTTCATTTACACATAAACACCCTCCCCATCTACTCTTCACGTCCCTAAAAAATCACGTGATTTTTTGAAAAAACCCTTCTTAAAGTACCTCTTGGTAACCCTAACAGTAGTCATTCATCCCTAAAATACTCACGTTATATACGCATGCTATCACATGCTTTATCACGGTCAAACGTCAATTCCGAGGGTTTTTGAGAACTTTGTGGGGAGGCAAATTAGGCTTTGCGACATTTCTGAGATCCGCGATCCAGGCCGCGCGCACTGAGAAAAGCGCCGTAAGTGCCGGAGATATAATGTACGTTCTTAATGGTGCACCACGAAAATATGGATAATGTGGAATGGACAATTTCTGAAATTGGGGTCTTGCATTTTTCTAAGTAGAATAAATCTCTAAAAGTTGCAAAAAGAAACTCAAACAGCCCCCGGCGGGACTCGAACCCGCAATCACTGTCTCCGGAGGACAGTACCTTAACCAATTAGGCCACGCGGGCTGTGAAGTTGCTGGAAGAAAAATGAGAATGGTATAGGAAGGTCAGACTGAGATGAAAAGTGCGATTATTTTCGCAACATCCTTGTTCAATTATCGCCCCGGCGAGTCTAAACTTTTAGTAGTTGATTCAATGTTGGCACCATTGGATTCTACGTATGATTCGTTTCGAAACCTAAATTGTTATATCGAAACCGTCCGCCGTGTGTATTCTTCCAGACGCAGGGAGGAGTTGGGGGGTGATACCCTTCAACCTCTCCTGAATCGCCAATTAAAGCGAGCGTTGGAGTCTACTAGGGTGCTGACAGGTTGATATAGCATAAGCAG